>JAUYWV010002789.1:0-17499 GCA_032274565.1 Nematoplana nigrocapitula
TTTCAGACAGGCAAATGTAGGTGATATGTGTACATGATATGAAAAGTAAAACTGTAGAAATTTGCGCCTGAATTCGAACTACAATAATATGTAACTTATATCAGAATAGGTTAAAAAATAAAAAGTTCTCCGCTGGTAAATATACTAAGTTTTGCATATTTTTAAGCCGTGGTGTGCGGCAGAAGAAGTGGGTCTGACCTTTTCTTACCACCCAGACATTCTTATCGGTTGATTTTACTGGATTTCCTTCATAACGCTTTCCTTACGTGTAACAGATTAGCAATGTTCTGTCTACCTATATTGAAGTCTGTGTGTGGAACCCATATTATTTAAGGATACCAAAGTATACTCTTTCCCGGAAGCTTTTTCGTTATTTTTTATTTTTGTCAGAAATATTATTTTTTGTTATAAATAAAAATATAAATCAATGTCTATTTAAACAGTACGGATATCCTATAACTAAAATTGATGCGTTCAGTTTGTGTAAGTTTGAAGGTTTAATGATGATGTTAAAAGCAAAATATTTAGCAATTTGTGAATTTCACTACAGTAGACATTTCGTTTTATAGAGTGTAATTAAAAGTAGTGCAAAAAGTAATGCCATGAAACTAGTGATGCAAAACCTATCTTGTAATCCAAAGACCGCTTTATCTTAAGTTTTGTAAAGCTTTTTGAGGTGAAACGAAATTCAAATAGTAGTATAGGAAACAAACCGAAATTTTATCATCAATATGTTTCCACCACTATTGGTCATCATCTGACAGAAAAGATGCATGTCAGCGCTGTTTGCATATGATACAGAAATTTTCACAAAGACATATATTGAATATAGGACAAAGAAAAGGCTTAACACATTTAATATATCACACATCCGTAATACTGAAATTTAGACAATTATTGAATGTAGCAATCAGAAACAATTTAAATAAGAAGTTACAAAATGCTGTTAGTTATAGATTACAGATTCAGGTCATTCGCTGCTCGATAAATATATTGTTGTTCACTGCATGTCGACTAATAGATTGTATTTCATATGCGTTTACTCATTAGTTCTTTACCGTTTTGAAGAACTTATGGGATATTATTGTTTTCTATTTATCTCTCTCTCTCTCTCAATGTCAGATGACATCGAATTGCGCTGCTGTGGTCATCACGAGACCACGCCATCTTCCTCTGTCCAGGGTCTGATTATAGACATGCGCGAGTCCTCCGCCACACCAAGATGTGATGTCTTTGGTCCACGAAAGTGTTGGATGATCCACTCTTCCATTCCTCCCTCCCTATTCAGATGGCCGAAAATTAGCATTTTTCTGTTGGTGATCTATCTACGTATATTTCCTTTAAAAAAAGAACTGTTAAAATATGTTTATAATTCGTTTGCCGTATATGAAACCAAAGTTTCTCATTGTAAATCATTTTTCTCTGAACGTCACTAACTGTTTTCCAATTTTTATCATATGATAATCCCTTCTCGTCATAGGTGTCACATAGGTTTCACATCTGCGACTCTCGGCGGTTCGGTCATTTTTTTATATTTACTAAGTACAATTAAAAGGCAAAGTGAGATTTATTATGACCTGTTAAGTGGTATAAATTTTTGCGCCTGTAATTAGAAAGCCATTTAGAGATCAGGGGATCAACCGAATTTCCGTTAGTGGTTATAATTTTTGCAATCCATTTTGGGAAAACCTATCCTGCGAAAAATATACATTATTTGCTGCTCATAATTGTTACAAAAATATTGTGTTATTGTATTGTAGAATAGAATATATCGTATTTGGTGTCTCAAAATGAGCAAAAAAACTGCTTATGTTTACAGTTCTTAGTTAACAATCCTCGGAAAAAGATAACATGGAGGGATTCCCATAATTAATTGTCTACACATCTATGTCTGTGTGTATGTGTATCTCCTCCAAGACCATCAATCGGAGAGTTATCAAGGTGAAGGAAAACGCTGAAATTTTCACCAGACTCGAGCATGAAGCAGACCAACCAGGGCGGATATGAAGGGAAGAAGAGGGTTGGGTAGCACTGCACAGACTAACCTACAGTTCCTGAGGAAAGCTTTTCAAAAGTCAGATACGAAAAATGGCCAGCGCTCCAAGCCTACAACGCCTTCATCAAGAATGAAAATGATCCCAGCGCCAAGAACTGCCCAGCTGACAGAGACCCTCAACCGCGAAACACAGCCTGCTACTGTAAATTTCGAGGATGACGCTGCAGCCCACTGGAGACGAATCGCCTGCGGCCCTCAATCTTCACCTCAGGATATATTCAGCAATGGTGCCGCACTTGTAGAACAAAGTTCACTACAGTTGTACGTAAATAACGTAATGATAAAACAGACTGTAGAATTCCAGAACAATCGATCATTAGCAAAGACATAAAAATCAGTTTTTTCAAATTATTTAATTTTATAACTTATGACTGATACATGCAGACTTGTAAATTGAATTACAATAAAATTATAAAATTGACATAGTGTATTCGCGACAAAATGTCAAATAAGAAAATCAACTTATGTCTCCCTGTCACGTGCTGCCAGGAGAATGAGAGTGCATCAAAACGAAAACAACAACGCACTGCTCACCTTAGAAGTAACTGGGAGACAACATCCCGCAAAGGCAACTGCAAAACTCTCGCATAACGTACTGTCCGTCGACAAATAGACGCTGCACGAATGTTTCAAGCCCGCGCTAACGGAACACTTGCGAAATTCGCTGTCCGTCATTAAACAAACGCTATGGGAGCCACAGGTTCTGTTTTATGGTCTTTTAGACACTCTTAAGACTGACAAATCTTTACAACATTTTATACTTCTGTTATTGATCTGCGATCTGTAAGCTTCCATGGAAATGGTGACAACATTCCATTTGAACATTTTTTTTAATAAAGTGATCTATTAGATATCAATCTTAAACATAATTATTATGTAAATTGCAGTTATTTTTAAGAATCGTTGTAAGAGAAAATTTCTAGTTTCGTAATCTATTTACAGTAAGGTCATATCCATTAATCCGAAAAGTGAATGCATCCGTTTTCACCATATAAATGTCATCTGCATTCGTACCTATGTATATCGCTGTCAAAGTAACAACTCAAAAAAACTGAAGCGCAATTTGAAAACGTTTTGCTGTTTCATATCTATTTTCGAAAAATCTTATTAAAATGATTGAAGAAGGCAAGGTAACATTGGATGTAATTATTAAAGAAATAATAGATCTGAAAAAATCAGTAGTTAATATGGTTAATATGGTTATCTATGGTTATCATAAAATCAATTCAATGGTTAGATAATTGCTATATTAATGTCGATATATATTTCGAATCGATTCAAATTATATCTAGATTTTATATAAATAATTAAATTCAAAATTAAACAAATTTCTGATTTAAAAAATAAACTTGTGTTGTAAGCATTGCAATATGAATATCCAACAAAATGAAATACACAGACTCTTAGCTAATAGGTGGGGCGAAGGAAATGTTAGTGTTAGACGTGTGCAACAAATCATGAAAGAATAGGAAGAAGAAAATCGTGAGAATTTCAAATGTCAAGTAGGTCAGAAAAAAATTTAGTTTTATTACAATTTATTTAAGATATATAAGTACAGTTTAAAGTATAAAAGTACAATACAACTCGTGTCATTTCCTGACTGCATGTAACTCTTCTCTCTTTATGGGCTTCTGCAAGCTGATGAGGCACCCATTTACAGCAAAGTGATCCCCCCCCAGCTCTTTGTGAAGTATTTTGCAGACAGCTGTCTCTTCTATGCCTGTTTACCGTGATTTAGCACAAGATGTAAGCCGGTTATCCTCTTTGATTAGTTCACGTATTATTTCAATATTTACCTCTCCTATACTTGTGAGTGGTCGACCAGAACCTGCTGACGTTTGCAATTCTCACGATCTTCCTCTTCGTATTCTCTCATGATTTGTTGCACAAGTCTAAAACTAACAAAATTTTCTTCGCCCCAGATGCTATCAGCTAAGAATTTGTGTATTTCAGTGCCTTTAAAATTCTGTCGTCTTATTGTCTACAAAAATAAATCTCATTCTGTTGGATATTCATATTGCAATAATTACAGAACAAGTTTATTTTTTTAAATCAAAAGTTTGTTTAATTTTGAATTTGAATATTCATGTAAAATATAGATATAATTTATATTGAGAAGAAATAGATAATATATGGACATTATTATAACAATTATATAATTATTGAAATGATTTATGAAAACCATAGATAACCATAACCATAGTATAATTAATTTTATTAACCATAGTAGAATTAATAGTATTAATTTAGTAAAAAACTAAATTGTTTGCCGACCTCTATATTTTGGAAATTAAAAGATTAAAATGAATCCCATTGCTACTGCGAAGAAAGGAGTTTTCGTAAACTTCCATATAAATATATAGTATCACTAAATAGTATAACAATAAATAGACTATATATTTGCGAGTGTAACTAATTGTGTGTGTGCCGGCAGAATATGAACTTGCGAAGTGTCAATGTTTATATAATTACATTGAGAGCTGGTATATATATAAGGTTTCGTGTAATTGCTACCTGGCATATACTGTAGACAGCATAATTTTAGTCTGCTGGTTAACAAGCGATAGTCTAAAATGTCGTCTGTCCCATAACTTTGACCTAATTTTTCCCAGCTGTCTTAAACGAGCGATCCTATTTTCTTTTCTTTTGTGCATTACAGGAACTTGAAATTAGAAAGTATCATTGATTGAAAATAAGTTAATAATACCGAGGAAATACAACCATATATAGGGCTCTTAAAAAGTCGTTTCAAATTTCATCAAAAAATGTGTTTTTAGTGTAATTAAATATTATAATGGAATTACGCAACACTGGACTACTATTACAATATAAAATACAATTCAAAATAGGTGTTCCCCATTCAAGTTAATGATCTTCTTCAGATCTTGGCGAAGTCCCGTAAGTTCTCTCCCAAAATTAGGTATTGTAGAACAGAGTAACAAGTGCGCAGTCTTTTTTTATTCAAATCGTAACTTAGAATTATGTGCACCGTGCTGTCGTGTAAATCCAGAAGAACGCTTAAAAGATTCACAGAAATTTGTGTCACTATTTCTGATTTTTATATTTTGTGATTTATTATAGCTACCAGTGAAATAGAAAACAACATTTATTGAAGAGCCCTATATTTGAGGAATTCATCACCAACGTCAGAAAAGGTTGTTTTAAGGAGTACATTATATAGGTGACGTTTCACGACCAGTAAAATGGTATTTTAGATGCGTCCTCGCAATCTCTATAAAATGTCTGTCTATCTGGTATGTCCGTCATGCATTAGTTTTCGTTGTTTCCGAATGACGTATCTAAATAAGTAGAAAATTGCAGATTGGAAACCCGCGCCGTCACTTGATTACCTATTTTGAGTTGGACAGCAATTTGTGATATCTTTGTTTTCTTTCAATCGATAATTAATGCGGACAAACAATTTGCGGCCTAACACATCGCCAAATTAATTAGTAAGAGTAATTTTCTTAAAAATTTGAAATTGGTTTTAGTTGAAACTTGCTATGAACATATAATTAAAGGTAAACAGACAGGCAATTAAGCATCCTCGCATCTCAATAAGAGGGTGTCGGGTATTATTGAAAAAAATGGATACCATGTTTTGACAAGACTGATTTCCGATTAACCCTATTTTTGTGATAAAGTTTTCCCTATTGTCTATAAGTACGAAATATTATATTGATGTAGATTTTCCAGTATATATAGAAACAAAATTGCTAATGACTACTTTTTATGGAAATTGACCCAAAAGTACAAATTATTTAGACGCATAATGTGAATGAGAAACTAAAATGTCAAGATATAGAGCATAAGAATGGTATTTTTTTCAAGGTAGATTTAATACAGGATTGTCTATAGTATATACTGACCTAAATTTGCAACTACCAAACAATAGGCATCGTTTTCCGAAATATATTTTTAATCTACTGTATATCTACAAAATATCTAGATACGTATAAACTATAAAGTAGAATTGTCTGTATGTGTGTCTGGGCATCAATTTTGAACGGTTGTTCCCAGAGCAAAACTGAGGGCAGATTTGGAATCAGTAGGTTCCTGCTGATAGTTCTACCTGGTTTTAACTGATTTAAAGTATTTCTTTCTATTATACAATAAACAATAAAAATTAAAAATGTATTTAAAACCGGGTAAAACATACGATATTTAAAAACATTCTATACGGTTTTATTTTACTACTAATAAATTTGAGAGTAGTATACCACGGTATTTATAAGTAAAATTGGTTACATTTCAAGAGGTCACTTCTATTGTGCTTTATTTATGACTAGGCAGGTTTTAAGCCCATTATCCCCCTCCTTGAGTTGACCCCGATTAGATAAAAAAGTATTTATCAGCATAATTCTGCTCTCTTTTTTTTCCTACTCAATCATCAGAATATATTATTCCCTTGAAAATTTAGTTGTTTCCTGATATTTTATTGCCCGATGTATTATCCCCCGAGCGAAGCCGGGTACCTTCGCTATAGTGTGTATCTCTGTGACTGAACATACATAGTGCATTTCCTACTGCACCAAGAACAAATTAGTACGAGTTAGAGTGAGCCTATTATGGGGACACTTCGTGAAACCTCTATTCATTTTGCAACAAAGTAGTACACCAGAGGTGCAGTGGCAAATTGTATGTTGTCGGGATTGGATTTCTATCTCACTGAAGCTAGAGAGGTACAGCACTTCCCTAATCTATACGCTGCTAGATGAGTTTGTTCTGTGGAACTGGTCTCTTCCATTAATTAATTATGACCTCCAATTCACTGCGTGTGGGAATATTCTCAGTTCTCTATATGGTAAACACCGCAGCAGACTAAAAATAGTAGACGAATGTTCATTGTGAAGTTTTTTCTATAGTGCAGTCGATGGAAGAGAATAGATAGGGCATAGGCTGGGAATAATTTATTCATATATATAGCTCTCAAATATGTTGCAAAATGTTCCTCAAATTAGTCCGCTTAACCATCATACTGCATGTGGTATATATAGTCACGTGACCGTACAAATAGCATTGAAAGAGTTAAATAAAATTGTCATTAAATGAAATTCCGCCAAAAAATGAAATACATAATAATTAACTTTTACATCCCTCCTAAGCGTTTTAGCTTTATAGCTCTTGTTTAAGTAGATACACGCTAAATTTGAAAAGTAAGCCGCGTGGTTTTGTAGACGTTCGAATTGAAAAAGCTCACGCTAAATTCATGTCATTGACTTTGAAAGGTACAAATTTTCCACTTGTTTTTAATTTGCGTCATATAAGGTCCAAATCGATTACTCCAGAATCGTAGACCCAATTTTTATACATCATGACGAACAAATAAAGAGGAGCATTCACTTGCAAAAATAAAAAAAAATATTCCATTTGTTGGACAAATTTCGCGTAGACGACTTCATTTGATTTGATTTCATCATTCAAATATGATGATAACAACAGGGCCGGTGGAGCCAGGGAGGGCCTCGGTCCCTCGCCTCCACTTTTCAGAGGGGTGGGGTGGAATTTCATTTTCGTAAGCAGCAGCAGAAAAATTGATAGAACGAAATAGGAGGTAGAGAAAGAATAGGACAGAAATCGACTAAGTGAAGAGGAAATACGAGGAGTGTATTGTGATGAGGGATCGAGAGGAGTTTGGAATTAAGAGCGAATGAGACGGTGGCGGATTCAGGGGGGTCAAGGGGGCCTGGACGCCTCTACAGGCTACAAGGAGGCTCGGAAACAGGCAAAGGTAAGCAAAGGATGCGAGGTTATTAAAAGAGTAAAATGGATTGGAGCAGCAAACTGAGGGAGAATATTGATGTTCTGGGTTGCTATAGGGGCCCGGTTATTAGTTGCCCGGTCGCCAAATTGAGGGCTTGAAAAAAAGTTGGACCCCTCTTCCAAAAATCCTGGATCCGCTCCTGTAGGAGGAGTGTATTTGACGAAGGATGGAGATTGGGCGGCAGTAAAGATGACTTTACATACCCTCTTTCCTTCTGTAATCGTATAATGTCCATAGGTACTGTACAGTCATAACATGAGTTTTGTCATTAAAGCTTAACCTTAAATGCGAAAATTGCGTGTCTATATATGTCAGTATAACAAGTATGTACAGACCAAATTTATTATCGATAAAAGAACCGTTGGCATAAAGAGTTTTGTAGAAACCTTTCCTATCTATTGATGTTTTCTCTATACAGTATGTTAAAATGAAAAAGAGGTTCTTCCATGAAGGACGAACGTCGATATTCACATCAGTCATTTTAATTCGGTGCTCAATAGATGCATTAAATTACAGACTTTTCATTTCTAATCGATTTGTTTCCTAAATACACTAATGCAGCTTTTGATTTAGCTGTGTGTAATTCGAATATTAACAAAGGTTGCATTTCCGTTTGAAAATATGCAAATTTCTGCGACATTGCCACCGATCGACTTCTTAAACGTCAGAACGTTCGATGCTTTACTTCACCTTCTCTGCCGGTGAGAGAAGACTGCCTGGATTGACACAGATGTCCATTATATACCAAAGACATTGACCGTGTTTTTGAAAGAATTATATGTGTGGAGTAAAACAAATCAAACAAGTTTTCTTTTACTATGACCTATGTAGTTCGTGGACGTGGCGGAGGAGGTCGCCTTCTGAGTGACCACGACAATAGAAACTGGAGTCATGGTCGCGGATGTGGAGGAGGAGGTCTCCTTCTGAGTGACCACCACAATAGAAACTGGAGTCATGGTCGCGGATGTGGAGGAGGAGGTTGTCTTCTTAGTGACCCCGACAATATGAAACTGGAGTTATGGTCGTGAATGTGGTGGTGGAGGTCGTCTTCTGAGTGACCACGACAATAGAAACTGGAGTTATGGTCGTGGATGTGGTGGTGGAGGTCGTCTTCTGAGTGACAACGACAATATGAAACTGTAGTCATGGTCGCGGATGTGGAGGAGGAGGAGGAGGTTGTCTTCTTAGTGACCACGACAATATGAAACTGGAGTTATGGTCGTGGATGTGGTGGTGGAGGTCGTCTTCTGAGTGACCACCACAATAGAAACTGGAGTTATGGTCGTGGATGTGGTGGTGGAGGTCGTCTTCTGAATGAGCATGACAATAGAAACTGGAGTCACGGTCGTGGATATAGAGGTCTGCTGAGAGATCCTAAAGGTAGAGATGGTTCGAACAGATTTTGTCTCTTCATTTCTTTACTTCCCTATTCTTTCATATCCGCCAGGTCCCATTCATTTCCTTTTCCGTTTTTCATCGATCTCAAATTAAAGATAAAAAGAATAGAAGTGGCAAATCATAAATATAGAGCGCCTATTATTAAAATCTGTAGTATGTCACGGCATACTTTGGTGTACATATAGCTACGTAGTACGTACCTGGTAGTGTAAGGTTATTTGCTGAATTAGCATTATTTCGTTTCACGGTACTTTGCAGTATAGAAGTAAATTATTATTATTAAAAAAAGCGGAAGAATGAATAAGTATAGCAATGATGAACTGCGTCAATGGAAAATTTCAATTCTCCAAGTCATTGATTCCGCAGCACTATATAGGCATTTCTGCCTATCACGATCAAGGACGCATGATTGCAAATCGATAGAAAGGACGCCATATTGAACAACTAAAAGTTCTTTTAGTTGATGAAAACTCTTTGTGGCAATATTATTCTATTTTATGGTATCTCCTTCAAATATCTAGATGAAATAAGAACATTAAAATGGCCATGGCTAACCAAGCCTTTACTAAATGAAGAGAATTGCTCACCAACGAGTTAACCATAGAAACTAAGAAGAAAATTGGCAAATCAATAATATGGAGTGTAGCCCTTTATGGATTCGAAACATGGACACTCCAAGAAAGTGATAAGAATATGATAGAAACATTCGAAATATGGATATGGAGACGAATGCAGAGAATATCATGGCAAGATCGGAAAACCAATGAAAACTTTTTAAGAAAAGATAACCTAATGAAGACAATCATCGAAGGAAGGACGATTTCATGGAAAACATGGACGAGGAAAGCCAATAAAAGGCATGCTAACAGAATTGAATACGGATTCATATTAACAATCTAAAAGATAAAGCAGAACACTCGATAGATAGATAATATCTCCTAGGCATAATGTTCGGACATTCTGCGCAGGGCGTCTTACACATCCGGAATGTGTGCTAATATTCGTCAGATCAGATATAATATATTTGAGACGACGCACGTTTCCTAATGTCCGCATATGATATTGCTTATTTTTGTTTAAATATGTAGTATATTATATATATTTTCTTGTGAAAAGTAGGCACCTAAAGACTCATCTATAGCGCCACTCTACCTTTCGAGTATATACGGAATTTCTTTCTGTGTGCTATCTTTGCTCATCATATGCGGTGGTTCTTGTTTACAAAGTTCATCAAGTGTGAGTTCATTCTTTACAAACACACCAGTCTATTTTAGAGTTATAATAAAGAGGGTGTGAGGAAGAAACAGTTTGTTTAAGCAGTGAATTCTTCAGTTTATCCAATGATTAATTTTCTAATTCGCACAGCAGCTCATTTTCTGTTCAGTCTTTTTTCGGGATTATAAAGTACATACGTAGGAAAGTCTTATGTATAAAGGAATACAAAAACAATCGTTTCATCTACTTCCCTTTGAAACACCCCGAAATTTACACCTGAGCACTCTCTTTTAGAAGCTATAAAATTGATGACTGATATATATATAATTGAACGAAATATTCAACACGAATTAGACGCACAATATGTTTTTCTCCTTCAGCCGGGCTATTATTATGAACTTTTTCCTAATATGTTAATGTCTTTTATTTATCGCTTTAATGGTTTTACAGTTTTCTACATGCGAAGAAAAACAACAGTAAATCAATAGTTCAGTCACACCGTTAATCTATAATCATGGATGTTATATGTCTTCTGTTACACCTAATGCGCATTTGGATCTCTTTTTGAATATTTTTCAATTTACGTTTCCAAAAAATGATTTTTTTCAGAGTAAATAATTAAAAATCTCTTACATTATTCTTTAAATTAGTCGCTTTTTCTTGTTTTGTTACATCTATAGCAAACCTATACTAAAACTGGACAATGTATTGAGTTTGAGAATTATTCTACTTTTCGTAACTATTTTATTAAATAAGTGAAAATTAAACGAAGAAAAATAAATCTAACGATGCTTCTTTTCTTCATTTGCTTTTTTGGTTAGTATTAGGCACACAATTTCAGAAAAGATATGGAACTTTAATCGTCGCAAACATTTTAAGCATTATGCATAGACTCTAAAGCATATTCAATACGTTAGATAAGTTTAGCAACGAATATAGTTTGACATGAGAAATTCAAACCTATTTTTGTGTCTTTTAAAAGTTGGAAGCATATACATCGGATAAGCTCGCTGGACATTCAGGCGTGTAGGCACACATAGGAGACGCGAGGTGTGAGGATAAGGAAGTATCGATCGCCCTTTTAGGCTGCAATAGATACAAGCATCTTAGATTGCGAATCGTACTTTTTGCCAATCAGAAGATCCTAGATCCGTCATTGTAGAGATTAATGATAAATATAATAAAATAACGATAAATTTTTTATGTTGAAAATGTTATGAAATTGAGAAAGTAACTTTATAAATTAAGCCCAAAGTTTCCGCTTTCAAACGAAAGCAATCGAACATGGTGATAAATAAGAAGGGATTCCGCGCCAAATTAATTCCCGTACATTCACCTATGATGTGCACGTTCTTCACATTGCAGGCAAATAAATAACTCAAAGACTTCTAGAAATCTATGGAGGGTTCCTAATGCATTTTACTCCACATAGTTTCTGTGGTTCCTTAAAATTTGACAGTCTTATTGCCCCATATCTTCTTCTTCTATTTTTTTGTATTTTTAAAATGCAAAGTGAAACTTTGCAATTTTAATATATCTTTGAATTAGTATATTTTCCTATACATACATTTTATTTATTTATGAAATAATTTAGTATTGTGAAAATGTCATTTAATTATTAAAAGCATATTTTAAATATTATTAAACTTCATGTGCTGATGTAGTAAAAATTATCGTATTTAATTACATGTTTAGATATTATAATATAAACTATTTTGAATATTATATTAGTATAATACAAGTTATTAAAATATGTGTATATACAGTAATAATTATTCATTTATAAGGCCATAATTACGTTGTTACAGATGTGTTTATTTTGTTAATATTTATTTGAGAATCCATAAATAACATAATTCGTAAAATTCTTAAAGATATTTGCAATTATTTATTAATAGTGAAACGTTAAATTCCGACGTCGGTTAGGTATCTTTATTTTTTCAATTAAATCCGCCACAATAGCGTTCCATCGTCCACACACCGAAATGCAGACACACAAATCCGATCTCTATGGTTATAAGTGATCGAAACGTCTACGGTCCATTGATGTCATTTTAACGTTTAGTCTCGCGGCACTGAATTTCGTTCTTCACAGCTTCTGGCAATCTAATTAGCATTTATATTAACTCGCCTCCGAATTACGTGATACTGTAATTGATTATACTTCGATCAGCTGTGCTGCATGCAAAACCCCGTAGATTAAGTATGTGCTGCAGACTTTTACACACAACCACAAACAAATCGGTCAATACTGTATATACTGTATGTAATCATATGCAATGTATAAAATTAGAACTGATCGCGAGCTATGTAAAATTGCCTTTCCGTTCAGCGTTACTGATTTACTGGATTTGCCGGTGACCACCCCCGCAAGAGAGGTCGAAGGAAAGAATTTGTCTCGAAAAACATTTCACCTTTGATGTCGTCGGATTGCCTTTTTTGTATACTACAAAGTGTGTACGACCATTTCAATATACATTATATATGTATTTCTAGTCCCTGCAGTTGAGAAGTAATTGCTTTAAGCTACGTGATTTCTGCCTCGGTCGGTCGGTCGCGTAACGCCAGAACACTGATTGGTCAGTTTTCTGACAGAGAGAGCGAGAGAGAGTCAGTGCGACTTGATTCACTCACTCACTCACACACAGGCTGGCTAGCTGATCTATTGATTTTCTCTCTCACTCTGCAAGCAAGATTACTGCGCTGCACTAGCGGGGACTGCCGGAGCCTGGGGTTGAGCGCACGAGCGTTGTGCTTTATTCACAACAACACTTGTATGCGTAGCTGCAGCGGCCACTGGTAAAATTTAAGTGAACATCAACAGTATTGCTTGAAAGAAAATTTATCATTTTAGTAGACGCAGTATATGTAGTAGACATTCACATTTTTGATGTTATCAATTTGTTGCTTTTTGATGAAATGTTTTTGGATGTCCAGTTGAAAATACGTTTTTTTTCATAGTTCAGGTTGCACGCATCATATCAATCAGTCGAGCATGTTTCTCTGTCTTGTTTAGTTCATTGAATTGCCTTATTTTATCGGAAAATTATAATATGATTCTCATTTATTGGCATATCAGAAACTTCCCTTGCCTATGGGTAAAGGACATTTGCACATATATATTTGATATAAATTAATTGTTTAATAATTTATTACTACAGTATGTAGACAAAAATACCTACTGTTGTTGAAATGCAAAACATAGGATCTAAAATAAAATAATGGCTAAGTTTTACCTATCAGTCTTGTCAGGTCCGTACCCAGGAGTTTGAGATAGGGCAACAGATGTGTAAAAATATATTAGTTTAAAATGTTTATTAAATTTAACATCAATAAAGTTTGCTGTGCTACCAGGAAGGACCTGACACAAACTTGCTGCACAACAATTGAATGGATACTATAAATTAAACTAAAATTATGAAATAGCATCTATTGTACTATAGCTCTGATTACAATAGGAGTTAAATTTAACATCGAAATAATATACCCCCGAATTACCCCCACGTTAGCATATACTGTGTATATGTATATAATAAGAAACTAATTTAAAAAAAAAACAAATAAATGCATATTCGGATTCAGGACCTCAGAAAACGTAGAGTAGGTAGATAGAATACAAAAATTGGTCTACTAGTCGAGTAAGCGACGATAAAGATATGTTATATGTAAATCTGACTATCATTTTGGCACCCAAAAAGGCTCTAGCGGCTTAATGAAAAGATATACGGACTTTTCAGTTCGATTTTGGGATTCTATGTCCCAAAAGACGGTTTCTAGAAAAGAAATTGCTCATGTAAAAGGCGCCCAACATGGAGAGAGTTGGTCCATGTAAAAGGGCGCATAATATGGAGAGAGTTTGCCCGTGTAAAAAGGCGCCTAATATGGAGAGAGTTGTCCCATGTAAAAGGCACCTAATATGGAGAGAGTTGTCCCATGTAAAAGGCGCCTAATATGGAGAAGGTTGGTCCATGTAAAAGGGCGCATAATATGGAGAGAGTTTGCCCGTGTAAAAATGCGCCTAATATGCAGAGAGTTATCCCATGTAAAAGGCACCTAATATGGAGAGAGTTGGCCCATTGTACAAGGCGCCTAATATGGAGATAGTTGGCCCATGTAAAAGGCGCCTAATGTGGAGAGAGTTGGCCCATGTAAAAGGCGCCTAATTGTGGAGAGAGTTGGTCCCATGTAAAAGGCACCTAATATGGAGAGAGTTGGCCCATTGTAAAAGGCGACTAATATGGAGATAGTTGGCCCATGTAAAAGGCGCCTAATGTGGAGAGAGTTGGCCCATGTAAAAGGGCGCCTAATATGGAGAGAGTTGTCCCGTGTAAAAAGGCGCCTAATATGGAGAGAGTTGTCCCATGTAAAAAGGCGTCTAATATGGAGATAGTTGGCACATGTAAAAGGCGCCTAATGTGGAGAGAGTTGTCCCATGTAAAAAGGCGCCTAATATGGAGATAGTTGGTGTAAAAGGCGCCTAATGTGGAGAGAGTTGGCCCATGTAAAAGGCGCCTAATATGGAGAGAGTTAGTCCATGTAAAATGCGCCTAATGTGGAGAGAGTTGGCCCATGTAAAAGGCACCTAATATGGAGAGAGTTGGTCCATGTAAAAGACGCCTAATGTGGAGAGAGTTGGCCCATGTAAAAGGCACCTAATATGGAGAGAGTTGGCCCATGTAAAAGGCGCCTAATATGGAGAGAGTTGGTCCATGTAAAAGGCGCCTAATATGGAGAGAGTCGTCCCGTGTAAAAAGGCTCCTAATGAAAATTATTTAGGCGACACGAAAATTTGAAGGGGGGAATAGTCACCCTGATTACCGGACGAGCCTGCTTGTGATTCGCGTTACTTTAATATAATTCGTAATGAAATTGCGTTTACTAAGGTGCCAGCTCGATCTGCTCTTGCAGTCTCTGGCTGCCAATTGTATTTTTACAATAAAAACTTATTATTTATTATGATTATTACTATATATGGAAGCGTAAGGCTTTTCAGTGCGATGAGTCAGATTACCTTGAAGGGGTGGGTATATGAAAAGCGTCACTCCGATTTCAATGTTGAAAATGTGACGCACACGTCATGCATGATAAACACTGAAATCACTGGGAGCTTTGTTAACAGTCGAAACCACGTAGCAGATTGTGTTTGCGAAATCTTTCTTACGTAATCATCACTATATGCTAAGGTGTGGTTGGACCAAATAGCTTTGGCGGTTGGGGACACGATCGATATCAAATCGGTCCGCTGTAAGCTGCTGAAGACCACTCTGAGTTCGACATAGGAGAGGCTGGCTATGATCTGTCTGTAACACAGTACAGTGCAGCTAGTTCTGGTTTCTTGGGAATTCTCTATATATACTCTATGTTTCTATCGTTTTGTAGACAGTCAAAAGTAGGAAAAAAATCTCTCGATAATCAGCCCGCCATGCTGCCCAGTCCGGTTGTTGTGTTCACCTGGTGGCACCCGCGTCTCCTATTCCCAGCTCTGCTGCTCGTCTGGATCATCCTCTCCCTCACCGTACTGACTCACCCCGACTCTTCGGCCCTAGCCGATGGGGCCCGAGTGCACCGGAAAGAGACCCATCGCCAGTCTGAACACCGCCAGGCGAAGCCGAACAACTTGCGAACTTTCGCCTACGAGCCCAAGTTGGAGATCCAGATCAATCGCAGCTTCCCCAATGGCGGCGTGGCCGATGCAAAATTCAAGGACATCGTCCACCGGTGCAGCGAGAGTCAGAAACACCCGGGCCGGGTGCTCTACTTCGACCAGACCCCCTTCGTCATCAACGAACCGAATGCGTGCGCCGGGGCAATTCATCTTCTGGCCGTCGTACATTCGAATCCGCCCAACCAACTGCGCAGGGATGTCATCCGGAAGACGTGGGGCTCCTTGAGGCAGATCGGAAATAAGCGCATCAAGCTGCTCTTCTTCGTGGGAAATCCGGGCGATGAGGCGAGACAGAAATTAATCAATGAAGAAAGTAGCGTATACAGGTGGGTGACGTTCTTCAATCTGAGCTGTGTATCACCCCCCCCCTGCTTTCCGTAAATCACCCATCCCGTGTGTTTCATAGAATAATACAACGATGAAGCTTAAACATTCGTATGTTAGCAGATTTGACAAAATCGGCAGTGGGCAGAACCGGAGCATCGTTCGCATACCTGGTACGACTGAGTGATGGTTTTTGCACAGGGGCCCCCTGCCCAATAAATAAAGCCATCGGGCGCGCAGCGAGTTTTTTCCGAAGGAGGGAGCGAATTTCCCAATGGGTATTAATCTAAGAAATAACCGTAGGTACTTTTCAAATGTTGAGTTAATTTTAAGTAGAGTATTTGAAATGTCAAATAAATGCATAAATGTTAAATCATTATAATTTAACAGACAGTTTATTATAATGCCGGAATATTTTAGATCCAAACACCCCTCTCACAAAATAGGTCTTATCGAGAAAAACGCCTTCAAACTGGGTCTTATAGGGATACTCGTATTTTGATCTGAAAATTTCTATGAACACTAAATCGATGGCGTAGATTTCGAAAATGACATTTATAATTTTCGTCAACCTTTCCATTTTATATATTTGCCTTTTTATGCTATTTGATCGTGACTTCTAACTGGGTCTTAGCGGTACACCTTTCTCTCGGTCTTATAGGGACCGTGTTTTTAAAATTAGTCTTATCGGGACATCTTCCGTGCAGTGACCTTGAGTGATCTCAAGGTTATGGCGAAAGATATTGAGTGAGAATTCAGGGAGTCTTATCGGGACAGTCTCGATAAAACCTGTTTCATACTCATATTTTAATCGATAACGCCTAACCTCAATAATGTAGTTTATACAGTTCTGGCGGAAATATGCTATTCCCAAAAAACTAAGTTTACAGTACTAATTTAAAAACCATTTCATTGAATATTAGGAAATGTAGTCCAATTTAAGAAAGCATTCGACCGCGTTTGGCACGAGGCCCTTTGGGCAATAATGAGAAAACATGGGATAGATAAGAACTTGGTTAAAGTCATTGAATCCCTGTACGATAAATCGGAGAGTGCCGTGCAAGTGGGAGCTAACCG
>JAUYWV010002900.1:0-17498 GCA_032274565.1 Nematoplana nigrocapitula
GTCCAAGAAGTGTTGAAGATATGAAGCAAAAGATTTGTGGCACAGTCAGGAAGATGCTGGAGAAGAGGGTTTGAGATTAGATCGGGTCCAGTAGCCTTTGAGGAGGAGAGCTTGAGAAGGGCCTGGGAGAGTTCTTCGGGCGTGAAAGGAGAGCAGAAGGTGGGGTGCTCCAGCCCGCCACACTGCGAAGACTGAAGATTTCGAAGGAAAACCTTCTGTCTCGAGCGGGAGGCCTTGGGGCACGGGCGGGAGAAGATGCCAGAGTAGTAGCCCGCGAACTTATTCACGTTCCCGAGCTTACTTCTGGCACCTGTGAGAAAGCATTTTGAAGACTTGGAGGAGGAGAGGCCAGAGAAGCTGCGAAGCATGTAGGTCTCTGTCGAATCCCCAGTCGGTCCCCGCTGCTGCTCTGAGTTGGTTCGTTCTTTTCTTGGTCTTGTCTACAATCTTCCTTACATTTTCTCCAAAAGTCAAACTTCTGTCGTATGTCACCCCAATAAAAAGCGGGTGTTTGTTGTACGCAAACTGTTTTCCATTTACTTAAACTACTGGCTTCTTCTCCGCTTCTGCAGCGTCTAGTGTGAATAGCGTGACCTCACACTCCATTAGCCAATGTTCGCTTCACTCCGCGATTAGTCTGGCTGCCTCTTTGACTATTTCAGTAGCTTTATCCGTCACTTTGTTGCTCCCTAGGTCGTCTTCAAACATACTCACATTCACGTCGCCAGGGATACAGTGAAGTAAGTATATATAAAATAGTGCTGGGGAGAGCACTGCATCTTGTGTCAGGTCTTTACTAAATAATGTTTTCTCTCCTTCGACGTTGTCAAAGCTCAGCCATGCCTTTCGATTCACCATTCATTTTTCGCACCCACGCTACTAGCTTCTTGTCAATTCCCATCTCCAGCATCTTCCATACTATAGCCCAGTCCTCCAAACTTTATCGTACGCTTTTGAGTAGTCTATCAACGTCAGGGTAGTTCTTTCCCTTCTCTGCATTGTATCACCTATCCCTTGTGATAACCGCAAGAGTTGTGGAAGAGGAAGAAAACACGGAACACATGATGCTTATATGTCCTGCGACTGAACGGATGAAAAGAGAAGGGAAAATCACGAGGCTGAACGATCTGGCTCAGAAACCCAAAGAAGCACTGCGGCTGTGGAACCATTTCCACAGGAACCTTGTAGTCATCAACAACAACAACAACACCTTCCTTCCATTCTCGGTTCCGAGTTAATCTAATCTTTCCCATATCCTGCACTCTATGTCTTCTTCTTGTTCCTGCGGTCCTCCATTTGAGTTTTATTGCAGTCCCATGCAAGATAAGCAAGCGAAGTAGATCATGTGTTGTGTACACATACCCATTCAATCTATTTAACTAAAATTGTTGATTAAAGCCGCAAATGTTCACATTTAAACGATCCGCATCTTAATCGATCGGATGAACAAGGAAGTTGGGAGGAAGTTCAGATATTCTAATTCAATCTACATGCAATTTCAGGTCTGGACATCCCCAAACACGGCGAACCGGCTTATCCCCTTTCTGCATACGGCCACGGATGGAATGATGAAGGTACGTCAGGAGGCACTGCACTTTACACACACTTCGCACCGCATTACTACTCATCTTTAGAGCTATTTCAGAAAGCGCTTGACAGATTTCAGACATCATATGTTATTCAGTGGTAATATGGTCGGTCATACACTGTACATTACGTTATACTGTATGATAAATAATAATAAGTAATAGATGTAAATGCCTTTACCCTAGGTGAGGGGGCTGGCTGTGGATCCAAACATTTACGGCCAATCTCTAGTACATGACTAGTTTCGTCCTGATTGGGACTCATCAGGTGTACGCAAGAGAGGGCGCGAACCCATCTTGACTTACTACTTGCAAGTTAATCCTAGGGAAAAGGTATTTTTATCTAATATAAGAAGTATTTGAGAATGGTAAGATACACTAAGATACTGAAAGTAAACAAGACTTAATATGTGACAGCGTCACATGTTGGTCCCAGTCATCAACTCGCGAAGTCAGTACTTGGAATCATTTGAAAGACAATAATTGCTATTTTATGACAAGTTTTGTCCAGACACACAGACCAACAGAAACATCCACTATTATAGATCAACACAATCGTAGCAAACCAAAGTCTGAAAAGGAAGGAACACAGATAATTGTTAAAGTATGTAGGTGTACTGCGTATCCCATGAATAATAATTTTGGATATCTATCGTATATTCCTAATGGGAGAGGTTCTAATTTTGTCAGTATATTTACTTTTGATCCCAGTCTGATAAATGTTGACATCTGACGAAGTCGCATATCAGCATTTGAAAGACGGGGATGTTTGTATTCATGTCGTGTCTGACTGTTTGCTATATAGCTATTGCTCATTTAGTTAATCCTGAAACTACTGGACCGAACTTTCTGAAAATTTGCACAGACACGCAAACACCGACGAGTTGAATAAATGTCTACCATTTATTCCAAAATTCATTTTTTGACAGATATTTACGATTAATTACTCGCGTAATGTAAAGTAATGGGAAAATCAATTAAACGGAGAACCCCTCCTATTAGAATTCAATGACCAATATAAATTATGAAACTGTTATCTTTTAGATAATGTTCTCTTCTTTCATTTGATATAAATTTCTGTAAAAAATATTGAACAATGACTGCGCGCGCAAATTTTGATTTTACCAAGAAAATTGTAATAAACATGTCATGTGCAATGTAAAACTATTGAAACTAAATCGTTTCTCAATAAAATTATTTGAATGATAATCTGCAATTGCAACTGTTTTGACAATACTTCATTTTTACATTACATAAAATATGGTGGGAAAATATTCAATACTATTTTTCAAAGTGTGCAATTTGTAATTTCTGTTTTAAATGCGCATTTGGGTAGAAAGTCAATTGGTGTGCCTATGTCGCTGTTTTTCTCTCACTGTGATGACAGATCTTAATCACCATTAACATTAATCATTAAGCACTTGGTTAATCGATGGAGTTCCGGTCAGGATGAACAGATAACCGATCATTGGAGAATTCTAAAGATCAGTTGGACTGAAAAGGTTTAGAAGGAAAGAAGTATTGCAAATGATGGCAACTGAAGAAAGAATTGCAATACAAAAGCTCAAAGAAAGAAAACTAAGATTAGCAGGCCATCTACTTAGAAGTTCTAGCGGGAGTTTTACATAATCGAATCTTGGAAAGAGAGACAAAGGAAAGCAGAGAAGACCAAATGGGGTGACTATGTAAAAGATTTAGAGTATATGTCAGCAACAAATGGAGAAGCTAAAATAAAAGGAGAGAAGAGAAGAGAAAGACATGCAGTGACATTGAAATCGACCAATGAGCAGTGATTTTGTAATCAAGTTGGCTATTGACTCTTCTGCGGCGAGGTAACAGGTTTCATGCAGTGAAATTCAAATCGATCAATGTGCGGTGATTTTGTAATCAAGTTGGCTATTGACTCTTCTGCGGCGATGTAACAGATTTCTTGCAGTGAAATTGAAATCGATCAATGTGCGGTGATTTTGTAATCAAGTTGGCTATTGACTCTTCTGCGGCGATGTAACAGGTTTCATGCAGTGAAATTCAAATCGATCAATG
This sequence comes from Nematoplana nigrocapitula, assembly GCA_032274565.1. Classification (NCBI taxonomy): domain Eukaryota; kingdom Metazoa; phylum Platyhelminthes; order Proseriata; family Nematoplanidae; genus Nematoplana; species Nematoplana nigrocapitula. Next base: position 3,630 of record JAUYWV010002900.1, read on the forward strand.
TGCGGTGATTTTGTAATCAAGTTGGCCATTGACTCTTCTGCGGCGATGTAACAGATTTCTTGCAGTGAAATTGAAATCGACCAATGAGCAGTGATTTTGTAATCAAGTTGGCTATTGACTCTTCTGTGGCGATGTAACAGATTTCTTGCAGTGAAATTGAAATCGACCAATGTGCGGTGATTTTGTAATCAAGTTGGCTATTGATTCTTCTGTGGCTATGTAACAGGTTTCATGCAGTGAAATTCAAATCGATCATTGTGCGGTGATTTTGTAATCAAGTTGGCTATTGACTCTTCTGCGGCTATGTAACAGATTTCTTGCAGTGAAATTGAAATCGACCAATGAGCGGTGACATTGTAATCAAGTTGGCTATTGGTTGCGAAGTCAACGCCATGACTGGTATAAGCAGAGAACAAAGTTTTGCCGTGCCGTTGATTCAAATAAGTGGGGTGGCATTTCTAGGTGCATTTAATTGCACAGTATGTTCTTCGTTAAAATGCGATTTCCGTTTATGGTTATTGTGGTTTTGAAATCCTTCCATGATTGTGATATATGAATTAAACTTAAGAAGTCAGAAAAGAAACAGCCTTTGATTGTTGGCCTGGAGCAAGAAGGACCCTTTAGATTTGATAACGATTGTAGAACAGGCCAATACCCGAAGAGGCTTACATATAAACATCACTAAATCTCAGGTGATGATCATCGATTCAGAAAGGACAGATTTTTCAGACTTTACCCCCAACGAAGAAAGTTAAAGATGAAGTGAAGCAGTTCTCAAGGAATTAAATGGCGTCTGGTGATGGCTCGAATTTCCACACAAAAAAGAAATCCATCTGGAAGAGCAAATGAGTTTCCACAAAACTCAAAGTCTGGCTCCGTCGTGCAACTATGTTTGCGTCTTCTGGGTGCGAGTCATCGTCAAGGCTGATGATAGGAAAGTGAAAGCTTTTGAGATGTGGATATATAGAAAGAGTACTCTAGAAATATATTGGACATAAACAAAATAAAACATATGGGTGCTCAACAAGATCGTGAGCGAGCTGGAGTTACGAAAAGAAAATGGCAATAAGGAAGATACGCTACTTCGGGCACATGATCTGCCGGGGAGATTTCGAGAAGTAAATCTACAAGGACCAGTGGAAGGCAGGATAAGAAGAGGAGGGTCAACAACAAGATTATTAACTGTTTCGTCCTGATTGGGACTCATCAGGTGTACGCAAGAGAAGGCGAACCCAGCTGACTTACTACTGGCAAAACAATCCTGGAGCTCCGGAAAATTATTTCACCACAGTGTATTAATGGTATCGCGCCATCATATGAAATCATTTGCATATAAAATTAACAAGAACTATTAAATGCAAATGTCTTTTTCCTAGGCAACGGGGCTGGCTGGGGACCCTAATTAATTTCCGACCCAACTCTAGCACACGACTGGGGAAAAGGCATTTGGATCTATATGTTCTTCAATTTCAATTTAAATCTAATCAATGAATCAGATCACTCAGCTACTATTTTGTATGATCATATAATCCTTATTCTATGTGCATGCCAATTTGTTTTACAGCATTCCTTTTTTTGAAAACTCAATTTTTCTATAGACCCTACTTTTCTTTACAAGTAAAGACAAAAGATAAGAAAGAATTGCTTTTTTCCTGATAAATAATCATTTGCTTTTACTTTAAATAAATTCCTTCTAATTTTAACGTATAACTTTGTTTACCATTCTAAAAATGCAACGATTCTTAAACGTCGTTATCAAAAAAGGAGGAATTCCATATCCAGCATCTTCGAAAAGAATTGAATCGATCGTACTAGGTACCATAAGGCGATAAATATCCGAACTTTTCAAACTTCGGTTGTCATAGACCTATAGAGGCTATTCTGCATCCACACTTGTAAAGGTCCATTTAGTATCGCATGCCGTTTGTACATTTATTGACGGAAAGTTTAAATCTTCCTGAAAGCTTTTTGATACGAATACGGGTGCAGTCTATTGCTCCGATACCCGATGGAAAACCTGTACCTCTGCTTTTTGACCTGACGAATTAAATCATGCGTTGTGTAGGAAACTTAATCCATCTACCAGCCTTCGATACAATTTCTTCCAGTGTTCGTTTCACGATTTTGTTGACTGTGCTCTGAGAAACTTATCCTTCGTAGTCGACTGATGACTGAAAGCCGGGATGTGCCACGTATCGAAAAATTACCTCCATTCTCTACACATTTGACAAAAATCTCCTCCTCGGGTTTCATGAGTTTCTTGAATAAATTCGGTTGCCAAATATTCCACATTATAGGTTTTGTAAATCTGCCCAGAAGTCTGCATACCTTATCGATGGCGTTTGTCGTCTTATGTTGTAATGTTTTACACGTCTAGCATCGCGGACAGTCATAAACATACTGATAAATCAAGATTATTCTAACATCACTATTATGAAAGTATTTGCTTTTATCAGAAGCAATTGCTTCAAATCAGTAAAATAAAATAAGAGCAACTGTTACAATATGTCTTTATTCGCTCGATTTCGGGGGCGACCCTTCTTCCACATAATATTCGCGAGACTAAGCCAAGGTATGTAAGTAAAATTCTAAAACGAAACAATTGCTTCAGTTTATTCGTACCACTTATTACATTCACCATCACTGCCTGCGTTGTATTCTGGTTGTTGCACACAGATCAGGCAAAACTCGAGTACGAGCATACGCTGAAGGCTGTTCAGAGAAACTCGTCTCACACTTTTCAAAACGAGACCTTCATCGCAGAGACCGATGAGCAACCGCCCGCGCCCACGCTCCAACAGGCAACAGTGACAAGCAATGAGAAATACCAGCAGTCGGGTCCACAAATAACTGCGGAGACGGAGGAGAATTCAGATTGTGATTCAGCAGTGTGATTGGATTATTCCTGTGCAGGGAAATAACTTATAGCTGTAGCAATAACCACGGCTGACAACGATAAACTAACCAAACTACTATATCCATCCATTTTGAGAGTCAATTCGGTTTATTATAATTATTAATCCATTATATAGAATAATATCAGTACAGATTTGAAACATACAGTATAGCAAACCGTGAAACATTTAAGAACAAATTAACTAACGAATACATTGATAAATACAGTATATAGTAACAAGTTGAACTATATTAAGCAAAAGTTGAATTCTGCTTGGTGTGCTACAAATGTTTACAAGTGTACCTTTTTTATGTGTCTGCCATATTATTTTTTATGTGCTAGAATATTATCCTATTTTGCGCTTTATACAGAAATAATGACATTAATTCTAGTAATATTATGGATAATAGAGGTGACAACTATAGATCACGAGAGTGCCTTTGGTCCTCCTTTTGTGTATTATCTTTTTTTTGTTAAATACAGAATAAAATTTTGTCTTATTATTTATTATTTATTATAAAATAAAATAATTGCTTTACAATACACTCTTCTTCATTTTCTGCTGTAGTCCGCGAGGACATATCCGGGCTATAGGAGTCTTCCTGGTAGACTGCTGATGTATTCAACTATTTTTAACCTACTTGCGAAAACGTCACCCACCATGGCAAGATGTGCTACATCCAATCATGAACACCAGTGTGGAGGGAAACACCCGATGAATGGATAGTAGTATAGCATATCCACGCTCTGGACCATGACTCATCACCCCACCACGCGCAGGAGCACGTTTCCGACCGATGAGTCATCACCCCCCTCCCACGCGCAGGAACACGTTTCCGACCGATGAGTCATCACCCTCCCCCAGGCTATATAATCAGGCAAGAGCCAAAGATAAGTCAGTAATTGTCGTTTGGACATTGACGAATACACACCTCCGTGCACGCTCTCGCAACTCGTGCAATTCGTCCAAGTTTCGTAACTCGCGCAATTCGCTCAAGTTTATTTAACTATGGAAATTATTCATCTGTCAAAACAACTTCCTTAACTCCAAGTTGGTCCGATCAACGTCTGGAATACCAATGGGCAGTCGGTCTACCTACTGGGTCTCAGCTCAACAAAGGGCAATCATCTGTTGCTCAGAACCAAGCCCTTCTACTTTTCGACTGGGGTGATTGAGGACAAAATGGCCATGCCCTACCCCATTCGAGGACCAGAACTCCTCATTGAGGAAATTGAGAGCACAGTGGCTCCCATGGTGTCCGACTTCATGCGATCGAACCAAGACGTCATCCCGGAGAAGATTCGCGAGACCTACTTGGTCAATCCTCGCATGAGACCGACCATTCGAGGGAGCACCTGGTGGCTAAAACTCCTGCCCCAGTGCAAATTTTGCTAATGCGAAGAAAGCCGGTTGGAAACAACAACGCGAGGTTGGAGCGAGTACCAGTACCTTATTAAACTCGACAGCCTGGGACTACCTACCTGGGACGATCTACCTGGGACGATCTACCTGGGACAGCATGGCAATACCGACTATCAGGCCAGTATTCAACTCCGTGTTATTCAAGTCAGACAACGACTGATGGCGGAGGACAAGTGCCTTCTAGTTGATGACGACGAGACTACTCAACCACTCTACGATGGCGAGGACAACCCGCAATACAGCCCCGCCCCGCTGATGATTCGTGATGATGACGGTGACTCAAAGTAACTCTCAACTTTATTCATTTGCTTTATATTACAACTTTATTCATTTGCTTTATAATTCAATGTGTACAACTTTATTCATCTGCTTTATAATACACACTTATTATTATTATTCATTGTTGTTTTTAATAAAAAAGCGGAGTTACGACTTTAGAGTAGTAGCTATGTTTGAGAGTAGTCGGCCGAAACTCAGAGTTAGTTAATGAATTTTTAGGTGAGAGTAACTATAGCAGAGTGCTTAGCCTTGATTTCTGCTTAATAGTAATACTGAAATGAATGTTTAGGCGAAAGTTATTACTTGAGTTTAGTAGTAGTGTAGTAGTGTTGAAGATTAGTGAGGGAATGAATGCTGACCCTATTGTTCGTCCACGACGGTTGTGCGAATGAAAGCGTCTGTCGTTTTTGTGAATTACTGGTAGTGTTTTTTCGTCGTCTGTCTCCGTTTTTTAAACCATTCGACTCCTTGTGATCTGAGCTCTTCGGGTGTCTGTGTTTTGTTTGTGAGAATCGTGTCTTTCTACACGTATTTCCTCATTTTGTTCATTTTGCTGCGTCATTTCACGATATCGATCGCTAAAACTTCATCCCCACTCAGCCCAGCCAATCAGATGCCGCCTAAACCACAACACATCACGCCTGACTCGCTTGCTGCCGCCTTGCAACAACTGCGTGCTGAAATCAAGGCTGACTTCCAACAAGAGATTAAGCATGAGCTCGCCTCTCTCAGGCAAACAATAGAGGGCCAGGCTGCAGAAATCGACCGACTGAAAACCACGTTGGCCAAACTGGAACAAAGTCGCGACGATTCTGACGCCAACCCTGTGCGCCGCTTAGTCACCAAACAGGCGATCCAGTTGGAAAACTTGGAGGCCAAAAATAGATGTGCCAACGTCATCATCTCCGGAATTCCCGAGAACGATAATGTGGTTCCCCTAAAAACTAAAACCGACCGCCTCCTCTCCCGCCTTGACCCCTCTTTGGACACTAGCTCTGCGCTTCCAATTAGACTCGGTAAGAACTCCGGTAAATCCCGACCCATAAAGATCACCCTCAAGTCTGAAGAAATTAAGAAGCACATCGTCGCAAGAGCACGTGATGTTCTACGCAACGAAAATGTTTACGTAAACTACGACGAGCCGATTATGACCCGCAAGGAGAACCAGAGACTGCGCCAGAAACTAAAAGATCTCAAATCTGAAAACCTGGACCAGCACTACAAAATAGTAAAAGGCAAACTTCTACTAAATGACACTGTCTTGGACCAATTTGACCTGGGAAATCAGATTTTTTAAGTGTTGGGAATCGGCGTACCACCAAAAACTCTCACAGACCTTGTGCTCTTCCTTCCTTTCTTGTAAGTAACATTCACTCTGTTGTGCCTAAAATTGACCATGTTAAATCTACTATCCTCTCAATTACCTGTACAATCCTCTGCGTTACTGAATCTTGGCTCCACTCCCTCCACCCAGACAGTATTCTTGAAATAGATAACTTTACCTGTATTCGTGACGATCGATCTGACGGTCGTATAGGTGGTATAGTGTTTGTCTCTGGATTAATTCGGCTGTTAACTTTCAACGCTTTGCCCCTATAGGGTCTCATCAGGGGACGAACAGCATTTGGCTTGCACTCCCATCGATGAATTGCACATTTGTCTGTATGTACTGCCCACCAGACTATTATCTCTTCGTCACATGAAATTACCTCCTTCATTATGGTAAACCTCGATATTCTCCTGTCAAAATTCCCAAACTACGCGATCTTTATAACCGTAAACTTCAACCGCCTCAACGTATCTCCTCTGTGCGACCTCTTCGACCTGACACAGTGTGTCACTGAACCCACAAGAGGCTCCGCCATTCAAGATCGTGTCCTAATATTATCGCATTCATCGACTCTATACAATACGTCTGTCGGACCACCGATCGCCAACTCCGACCACAACTCTATCTATGTCAATTTGAAAGACGATGTCGCCCCTCTCCAGAACAAAACTGCTACTGTATTCGATCTTCGCGCCTCTCATGTTAATAACTTCATAAGCTCACTCTTGTCCATTAACTGGCGTCCTTTTTATGACTCTGATGCTAGCCTCGATGCAAAGTGTACCTTGTTCCAAAACCTTCTCAATTCCTGCCTCAACGAGAACATCCCCACGTCCACTGTCACCATGTCTCCCAAAGACAAGCCGTACATCTCTCCTTTAATAAAGTTGCTGATAAATCAAAGATGGCGCGCCTTCCGTACTCGTGACTTTCCCCGCTACCGGCATGAGTGTTAAAGTCAAAGTGTAACTTATGAAATCCACACTTGCTTGGGCTAGGAAAGCCTCCTTAAGCTCAAAACATTTATGGCATGTCGCCAACCAAGTTGCTCGTCCCTCCCACTCTTCAGGTATTGACTCTCTTATCGCTATCGAAGCAATTAATCGTGCCTTCGCATCTTACCTCACCAACGGCCTCCCTCGTCCTGCCCGCCTTATAACCCCGACTGGTCCCCGGTTATTGGAACTGAAGACGTCGAAGCCGTCCTATCCTCACTCAAAGCAGGTAAAGCCTTCGGTTGTGACGGCATTCCCACCATCCTCTACAACCCAGCAAACAATGAGACGTCGTCAAGACGTCTTAAGACGTCTTGGTTGGCCCCGTCGGTCTTCGTACCTCACAAGACGTCTCTACGACGTCCAACAGACGACGTCTGGAAGACGTCTTCCCAGCAAACAATATGACGTTGTCAAGACGTCTTGGTTGGTCCCGTTGGAAGACGTCTAGGTAAGAAGCGCAGTCAATAAGGACTTTGATACATAAGGCTGATATTCTGAAACGAAACTTGAGACAGGAGTACCAATCTCAAGTCAGTCTCAAGACGTGTTCACTTGTCGCAACGGTTTTCTCAAATGAAACTCAATCACTTTTCTCAACGGTATAGTCTCAAATCAAAACTAAATTAGTGATCGACTGCCTTTAAACATCGAGAATTATCTTAATATTAATTGCAATTTGAATTAAAATTGGACGGTCGAAGTGATTACTTTTGAGATCCTATAATTCCAATTATCAAATTTACTAGTGAGTTCGATCAAGCTCGTTTTGTGACTGACTCGTCTGAGCCGATCTCAAGTTGTGAGGATGAGCTGGAGCTGGTCTTTTACTCGAGTATCAGAATAATTCACTCTAAAAGGAGAACTGCGTAGTCCTCGTACTAAAATTTTATACCTATACTTTTAAAATACCAAATGCCGTATACTAAAAAGATTGTATTAAGTTTCAAAGAATCCTTTAGAATACCACCCTAAGATAGTGCACCATTCAAATTATATGTTCAATGAATTCTTATGAAATAAAGGAACCTTTGAAAATATTACATCGCCTTGGAATTATATGCATGCAACGAATACTTTATAAACAAAACTTTCATGCATTATATAATTTCTTCACTACCGGTGAAATTCTTTTAGTCAGCATTTCCACAGTAATCTTTGTTATAATCAGCTATTTTCTTGTCCTGTCGTGTCTTGTCTGTGTGTGTTGTATCGTGTTATCGAAATGGCATCCGAAAGAACTAAGTATCGTTTGAGAAAACGTTTAGCGGCGAAAATGCTTGAAAGCAGTGACGACGATGACATACCAATTCCCGAAAGGTATTGATACTATGCTATTTGCATATTTAACGTCCGTTGTCTTTTTATAAATTCCGAAGTGATGTCAATAAAGTTTCAATGTGACGTTGAAAAGGTCGGCGGCACATTGGGCGAGGTTATGTTTGGTGTAAAGTCTCGGTGTTAGTGTTAAGTCTGATTTAACACAAAACATAAACTCATCATAAAGTGTTAAGTGTTAAACCAAAATGAAGTTTTAAGTTAAAACTTGGTGTTATTGTTAAGTCAGACTTAAGTTAACATGGTATTAATACTTCACTGTCATATAGTTTTTGGGGTTTTATGTGCATTTTTTGTATCCTAATCCTAGAGACTAAGTTTTTGTGAGGTTATGGTTGGTGTTAGTGTCAGAACTGTCAAGTGATTCTATAATTATATATCCACCAAACAGGCCATATAGGCATATATTATATATAAAATATATACAGTATATATGTTGTGGACGGTTGGAGTATATCAGATGGTAGGCGTACCATCCAGCTGGTTTGTGCATGTTAAAACTGTCTTAAATCGCCCAGGTGGTTTGATTGCGAAACTTACTTCAACCATCTAGCCAGTACGCATACCGTCCGGCTAGTTCAATACAGATCCTAATAAATCATAGCTTGCGGGAACCATTCGGAAACTGATTCCTATTGGCTGATTATTTTTATTATAATGATTGCGACCTGTACTTTCTATTTTCTTAATACACTCAATTTAGTATTTATTGTAATAGCTCACCCAGCCACCCCCACCATTGATGGCATCAATAATAGAACACATCTGTGATGATACTATCCAGTAGAGAGTGTGCCAATATACAGTATAGGCCTTCAATTCTCCCCTATAGTTTAGCTTATTCTGCCACCGTGCAAATTTAATTAATTTTTGGGCTGTTTACTCAGCGAATGGCAAAGTTTACAGCATGTCTCACTAGTAGAATGTTAGTAGTGTGTTATGTGTTTCCTTTCATGCAGGATAAATTCTTACAAGTGACATAAGTAGATAATGTGTTTGTATACTATCTGTGGGTTTAAGTAAGTTTCACAATCTGTATCCAACCAGCCGGCCGGTATGCGTACCATCAGCCTGTATGCGTACCAATAGCCCGTACATGTACCATTGGCTCATATATGTACCATTGCATTGGCCCGTATGCGTACCGTCTGATATACTCCAACCGTCCGCAACATATATAATATCTGAGGACTTCTACATATATATTTGACAACAAATTATGAATAATATTGCTGTAATGCAAGCTGCAGCTGCCAGACTTTCACTTAAATTAAAATATATATTCATGTTCTATGCAAAAAATTATTTGCATTGAAATTATTAAATAGTTTATAAGAAATGAAACTATTAGATAAATCAAAGACATTAAAGTTTAAAAAACATTCTAATCCTAAATATGTTAATATTTTAACTGATATTTAAAAATAAATAAATTAAATAATACATAAATTGATTAAATACATTGCATTCTGATATAATTTATAAATAAGGCAGTGGATATAGTTTCCGCTCAACAAAATTCTATTTCGCAGGGATACAGTTATAGTCACTGGAATCCTGTATTGCGGGGAGAAAGTTTCGGACCTCCGATATCCATAGAGTAGAAATACATAAAGATCCGTCTCTCAAAATCTAAATGACCGGGCGGGGTTAAAGTTCCGAACCTCCCATATGCATAAAGTAGAATTTTTCCTGCCAAAAATGCAATTAAATTGGATTGAGTATTATTTCAACTCTGAATTGGCTTTATACACAACTTTTGGGTATTTCTTCTGTGCTGCCTCTAGTCCTAGAGTGCGGGAGTCTCTCTGATAGAACTATACCAGAGATAACCTCTCTGTTGCTCTCTTGGATGATGACAGCCTTCATGTCATGAGTCAAGAAATTATAATTTATCCATTAGGTGCAACATTGATACCCAAAACATGGCCATAATCACAGTTAATGATAAGGCTAAGCTTTCTGTGGGTTCTAGTTAGCATGGGTATATACCTCGCACTAAATTTTCAGCGAGTTAGCAGCAGGTGCTAGTGCATTGGTCTTAGCATGCCTTCTACAATACCACTTAGTACTAGCAAGAGGAATTTAGTCTTAGCACTCGCATTTGGCCTTAGCACGCCTTCTGCGATACCACTTAGCACTAGCATGAGGAATTTAGTCTTAGCACGTGCTTTTGGTCTTAGCCCAGCTTCTGCGATACAACTTAGCACTAGCACAAGGAATTTAGCCTTGCATGCGTATTTGGTCTTAGCCCAGCTTCTGCGATACCACTTAGCACTAGCATGAAGAATTTAGTCTTAGCACACACATTTGGCCTTAGCACACCTTTTGCGATACCACTTAGCAGTAGAATGAGGAATTTAGTCTTAGCACGCGCATTTGGTCTTACCCCAGCTTCTGCGATACCACTAGCACAAGGAATTTAGTCTTAGCATGCCCATTTCACCTTAGCACGCCTTCTGAAATACCACCGCATGTGTTTAGTAATGTAAAACTATTTCCCAATATCTGTGGTGATATCCTGGCTGCTATCAAACTTACATGATCATATTTTGGAAGTGCAATAATTAAGTTAAACAAATAACATAATAATTTCATATACTGAAATAATATGAACAAAAATCTTAGTCTATACAAAATATTGGAACTAATGCTATTTTATATTATGAAATATCAGCTATTATCCAACACTGTCTTTACAGAAAGTGTAATTTAAAAATAGATATTTTTGGATTGATGAAACTATGATTGATAAAAAGTAGAAAGCCTGCTTACATTTGTCAAAAAAATATTACATAATTTTAATATAACTTTTTTATATCAATGACTATTGACTTTTCTAAATTGTTTTTCATAAGGTCATGTTAATAATTATTATAAAATGTTTCACTGATATGGTTACTGTTCTTCATTTATTATTCTTTCATATGCAGGTATGAAGCTGAATCATCTGTCACAATTTTACAAGATGACAGAGCTCTTTCACCTACTTCAATGGTGGATGCTGCTCCTGGTGATCTGGACAATAGTGATGACGACAATGATTATTCCTATAGTGAGGGTTCTGATGAGAGTACACATGAAGAAAGTGGTTATGTTGAGAAACTACAATATTGGGCAGCTAATAGTAACACTACTCATAAGAATTTATCAGAATTGTTATCCATTTTGAAGCCCCTCATCCCTTCTCTTCCATTAGATCCCAGAACTCTGTTAAGGTGCTCAACTGTGACCCTGAAAGAAGTGAAATTTTCTGGTGGGGAATTTGCGTACATAGGTCTCAAGTTTGCATTGGAGAATTATTTGGCTGGTCTCAATGTTGAAAATACTCATCTGGAATTATTCTTTGGTGTAGATGGTTTGCCTCTATGTAAGAGCAATAATCTTCAATTTTGGCCTATTCTTGTTCGTATCAAAGGCATTAAATCAAAACCTGCAGTTGTTTCTCTTTTTAAAGGTAGTAAGAAGCCAGATTTGACTCTATTTTTTCAGGATTTTGTGGCTGATTTGAATTTTTGCATTTCTGGTGGTATTGAGATTAATGGTATAAACTATACCGTGTCTGTTGGTGGTTTTTCATGTGATGCTCCTGCAAAGGCCTACATTAAGGGAACTAGATTATTTAATGGATATGATGGCTGTGATTATTGTGTACAATATGGGGAATATGACGGGAGGGTTATTTTCACAGAGCATGATGCTGAACTCCGTACTGATGAGAATTTTCTTAGTTATGATGATCACATTTCAGTTCCTTCACCTTTGCTAGATGTTCATGGAATTAAGATGATTTCCCATTTCCCTCCAGACTACATGCACCTGGTAGCACTTGGTGTCATGCGTAAACTTCTTCACCAGTGGTCATCTGGACCCCTTGCAGTTCGCACAAGTGCCTCACATCTGGCAAGAGTTTCTGAACAATTGGCTGTTTTTGCAGTCCTCTTTCCCTCTGATTTTGCTAGATACCCGCGATCTCTATCTGTTCTGAGTATGTGGAAGGCAACTGAATTCAGATCTTTTCTGTTGTACACTGGTATGGTTGCACTTCGTGGAATACTTTCTGCAGATCTTTATGCACACTTCGTTGATTTTGCGGTTGCTATTCGCTTGCTTTGTTGTGAACATCGATACATCCATTACTCTGTGTTCTGTCAACGTCTTCTGCATAAGTTTGTTTCACGATCAGCCGAGTTGTATGGGCAGAAAATTCTGACATACAATATGCATTGTCTTCTTCATTTGGTGGGTCACACTACTTTGCATGGTCCTCTAGATAAGTTTTCCTGCTTCGAATTTGAGAATTGCCTTGGACAATTGAAGAGGTTGCTGAAATCTCCGACTAATCAACTGAAGCAGGTTAGTAATGTACCTCACATATTTCTTGCTGTATTTAGTCAGTTTTTTATTGTCATTTTCTAACCCTTAGGTAACAAACAAGTTGGCTGTTCAGCATCGTTTCCCAGTATCTTCTAGTGTGGATTCTCACGTTCAACTGAAGCTGGAGCACCAGGATGGCCCTTCGAACACCACTTCAAGGCAGTACAAGATGTTGAAGGTTGGAGACATTCGGTATACTGCTCGCAGTCACAATAAAAGGGATTCTGTTGTGTTTGATGGGGCAAATGTCTTTGTTATAGAGAACATAATTGCTTCCGAAGGTGACATTTTCATTTGTGGTAATAGATATACCCAAGCTGAAACATTTTTCACATCTCCTTTAACTTCTTCGGACATCGATATCTTTTATGTGACTAAGTCTTCCGATGATCTTTTCAGCATTGACTTCAAATATGTTATTTCTAAGGGAATGTTGCTGCCTTATCAAAATCGATCGGTTTTTATCCCCCTTTTGTCATAGGGTGGTAATTTTCCAATGTGCACCAAACAATTGTTGTCATCGATATACAGTAAAATCTCTATAACGTACTTGAAGGGACCGATATGAAAAATACGTTATAGCGAAAGTTCCTTATAGCGTGTTTAGTATGTACATGTACTGTACTATGTATTTTCAATTTTCATATACAGTAATACATGCGGAAATTGTTTATCAATTATTAGGTGTATTTATTTTATACCTACTGGACAAAGTTGGATTTAAAAATGAACATAATTGTCTTTAATATGTGTGCCTCTCGAGCACAGTATCTTGTGATGAGTGAGAAAGGAAGAGAGAAATTTTGTGACAAATATGTTACATCGGCCAATATGGCACTGTACGTTTTAGAGAATGGTAATTCCATTGTTATTTGATCGAGCGGACCAGGTTTAAGGTACGTTATAGTGAGATTGTAATATGGGAATATTAGGACATTTTCAAGGGACTGTATAAAATATTCGTTATAGTGAAAAGTACGTTATAGCGAGGGTCGTTATAGAGAGATTTTACTGTATTATCCCTCCTCGAACTTTTGAACATTTTGCTATATTCCTTTGATATACTGATTTTGTACTGACACCCCTTTTTTCTCGATTATGTTCCGATAATCTTTACCTTTAGGAATATTTTCTCGACAACGGGGGGGGGGGGAGAGACGACGTCTGCCGCTTCGAGGGGTTCTGTCCAAAGCGAAGTCCACTTCATCATCATCGTCTTCATCCTATTCTG
>JAUYWV010003011.1:0-17497 GCA_032274565.1 Nematoplana nigrocapitula
CCATACTGTTGCATGTCCATTCTTTTTCATCCATTATTTGGTTTATGTCTTGAAACATTAAAGGGCACATTTGACTTCTATGGACAATTTGATTCACTGTTTTCTTTTATTTCTTTTGTATGGTGGGGTATCTTCTTGCCCAGCAGCATGCCCTTCAATAAACCGAAACTCTGTTCGACCATGCCAGGAGACTGCTCCATAACACATGATCGAAGACTGCTGTTTATCAATCTCCACCAGCAGATCATCATCTGGAATATTTGTCTTCACTTCTACAGCACGATAGATACGGTCATTTTGGCGGTTGAGAGATGTATAAAGACTGAAACTTGCTTCGTCTGAAAACCAGATCAGCTTCCATTTTTCTTGTCATTCGAAGCGATTTATCATTGTCGTACATTTTTCTTGGCATGCTTGTTTATGAGTTTCAGTAATAATATTGCACTTAATTCTCCTGTAGCACTTCAAGTTGGATTTTCGGAGAATACGAAAGACTGTCCCTTTTGACAACTGTAGCTCTCGGCAGATTTCACGGGGACTGGAATGAATGTCTTCGTTGACGTACTGGTGATCCTCGTGGTGTGACAGCAAGATCTGGTAGAAGAATTAATTTTCACAGTTGTACCAGATCCTTTTCTGTGCACTTTGGCAGTTGGTGATCCTTTTATTTTAAGCGTGTATGCAACACATGTAAACTGATTTTTGCTGATTGCACCAAACAATTCTGGTAAAATTTCACGGCATTTTTTCAGTACCCAAGTTGGATGTTCTCTCTTAAAGATAACAGTAACTTCACGTAAGGCGCACTCGCCACTGCTCCGATCCTACCTCCACCGCATCGGGGGGGGGGGGCGGACTCGCCGGAGTGCCCGACTGAGGGGAACCCCCAGGACGCCCAACACCTAATCCTGGACTGCCCCAACCATGCGGCCGCTCTCCTGCGATTCCTCGGGTCTGGACCTTCGCTGGCCGTCCTAGGACAAAGCGGGTCGGCCGTGCTGTCCTACCTAAGGGAGGTCGGGACGCTGACGCGCCCTCCTGACCGGGAATGAACCACCACCACCACAAGCGCAATTCTGATAAAAATAGTCTTGTAAATTGTTACAATAACTTCACGTTGACAATTTGATAACTGCGACATACAACACAACAAGCACAATTCTGATAAAAATAGTCTAGTCACAAATAGTCTAGATTTTAATCATTCGGAGAGCGCCAAAGGATAAACAAAATTCTCACAACAAATAAATGCTTTAGCAAATCCTCTGAAGAGTTCACCATCAACATGCTTGCAAAGCCCTATGTCGAAATCAACTAAACTTTCTAGTTGAATACTCAATCTTGGGAAAGCACTATGTTACTATTTTTAGTAGGTCAACGCTTTCGTTATCTGTTAGGGTTATCCGAAAAGGACAACGACGTGAGAGGTGGGACAGAAGTGAAGACAGACTTCACGAAGCCGTCCAGAGAGATCGATTAGCTGAATTAACCACATGCCAGTCACCTGTACCTACTGAAAATAGGTGAAATATTTGCAGGAAGGTGGCGGAGTAAGACGATAGTCTGGCAAACAGAGCGCCGAGTGTACTCACTCGCTGACTATGAAAGTGTATGATTGACAAGGACCGAGTCAGACGTTGGAGAAATAAAAACAACGGCGAATCATGTGCGATCAGCTTCACGATTTGAAGAACCGGTTAACTTTACAAGCATTACGCGCCAGTTTCATAAAAAATAGCAGTTAAGAGCTGCACGATAGCTGTTCAGCTGTAGTCTGTTTTTAATAAAACACAGCTAAATAGTAGCTCCTAAAATTTATTCACTCAAATAAAGGGAGCTAAATTTAGTTGACCAATGAGAATGGTTCTCTAGTGAAGTAAAATAGCGGCAATCGATATCACAACACTGGACCGTGCACACACAGACGAGGTGTGATTAACCTAGGAAACAGTGGGCACCCGAGAGAGGTGTAGAGAAAATTTAGCAGCGTCTAAGTTCTATGAAACTGCCATCTTATTGGTTCTCTTTTGGAAATTTTGCGTGGAGTTTACTGCTATATTCAGCTGCTCCTAAAAATAATTTAGCTTCTAGTAAATTTAGGAGCTGCTGTTTAGCAGATCCTAAAGTTGCACGAAACACGCATGACATGTGCGAGAAAGAGGAGATGGACACTATTCACAGCGTGATGCTTTGAGCCAAATTTTGAAGTCCCACATTCCGTGTCGAATCTCCAGGTTGTCGCAAAAACGGAATGACATCAGACTAATGAACTATCTGATTGTCGTTAACAATTAACAACACACAAATACGTACAGACAAACGACACTGTCTTTCAAGAATCTTCTCCGGTTGGATATCCACTGATAGAATTTTAGAGGGCCTCTGCTTCCACACTAGTGGAGCCAGGGATCTAGATGGATGCACAATTTCTATGTTAAAAAACGCCCTGGTAGCTATCTATCTATCTATCTATCAAGTGTACTGCTTTTGTGAACTAGGTTCACGTTTATAGCATCCATTTTCTCCATTCCGTTCGATTTTCTACTTTATCTTTTAGATTTCTATATGAATCTGTATTTAATTCTATCAGCATTCCTTTTCTTGGCTTTCCAAGTCCAGGTTTTCCAATAAATTGGCCTTCAATGATTGTTTCATTAGGTTATCTTTTCTTAAGATGTGACCTATCCAGTTCTTCTTCCGTTTCAATATAGGCTGAAGTAAATTACGACATTCTTTTATCAATTTTAATACATCTTCGTTGGTTTTCCGATCTGCCATGATATTCTCTGCATTCGTCTCGATATCCTCATTTCGAAAGCTTCTATATTTTTCTTATCACTTTCTTGGAGTGTTTCTGGTCCATACAGGGCTACACTCCATATTATTGATTTTACAATTTTCTTACTAGTTTCTATGTTTAACCCGTTGGTGACCAATTCTCTTCGTTTAGTAAAGGCTTGATTGGCCATGGCTGTCCGTATTTTTAGTTTTAACTTGTTCTATTCCTTTATCCTCTAATTTTATGTTCATTTAATCATTTACTGATTTCAAGATGCGCACTATTTTTTAATCCTTTATATTTAATTTATTTTCATATTGCATTTTGCAGCTGTGCTATTCAGGTTGGCTAATAGTGTTTGCAGTCCACGTTCGTGTATTTGCAATCAATGATTGATCATCTGCGAATCTGATATCTTGAATGAGTTCACCCCCCCCCCCATACACACACTTTCATTCCTTCTTCTATATGATACAGTACTTCAATCATCATTCTTTCTGTATATTTCGAGAACAATAGTTGGGCGGGAAGACATCCTTGTTGTACTCCTTGTCTAATCACCGCTGATTCTGATTCTTCATTTTCTATGCTGATGGTAGCAGTTTGATTCATATATAGATCTTGAATATGTCTTCTATTCCCCCAGTTCATACTGGTATACAGAGCATAATTTCTGTGTAACTTTTCATTCAATCTCGCGATTTAACATGTAACGATAAAATCTACAAAACCGGTGACGGTAAAGAAAATATTTTAATACCTCGGTCCAACTATATAATCGAAATCAACCTAACGCTGAAATAAAACTGGCGGTCTCGCAACCGAAGAGAGTTACGATTATTTACGATCTGTCTCCGAATCTTCCACCCCAGCGCAAATCCCGCTGAGATCGACTGCTCCCATGCAGCCGCCTTCTCGTGGCGGGGGTGTCCTGCTCCGGCAGGCAAAGTGTTGCGTTCACTAGGATCTCCTACGGACTCTCTATTTTCCCTTACTCCTCTCTTTTTTCTCTCTGTTTCGCTTCTCTTTCCTGCGGGAGGTCGGGGCGCTGACATAGCCCCTCGACCGGGAATTACAACACCAACAAGGACACCCCATTCCCACGCCCTATGGGATTCTTCGACTCATCTTCACCCATTACGAATGTCATACCGAAGACCATTTATCGCACACTCATTTGTTCCGTTTTTTAGCATCATAAGACACTATACAGGAGCGGCTATGAACACTTCCAATATTGGCAACAGTTAAAAACAACTGCGTACAAGACGCCTCCCCATTTGATATGAGTATATTATTTTAAAGATATATACTGTAGAGATAACTTACCTTTATCGACTCCATTTTGTTCTTCAATAATTTTCCCAGTTGTTCCGAGTATTTCTTCACAATCTCTTGAGGATTCACATCTTCCAATTTCAGGAAACCGCGCTGCAGAAAGCTGTTATAATCCTGAAAGAGTAAGGCGGAAATATAAAATATCATATGTACACCAAAGGATAAAATAGCTTACTACCTCGCCATTCAATACCTTCCTAATTTCTAATCATTAGCAAAATTCCCAGAAAAATTGACACCGATATTAAATGACCTCTTACATAGTTAAAATTAGATTCGGGAATTCCCAAAAGACGTCACAAGTAGGTCAGCCAATCAGCGTGCAGTACGTCATCAAGATGTTTGAGATTGGCCGGTGGGCAGATTTTAATGTGAATTTGAATGAAAAATGACTAACAGCTTTCTTTCCTTACGCAAGCACGCACACACGCACACCAGAACTGAAGTCTCCCTCAGCTCCTCCAGTCTGTCAGTCTCCAAGTGGCACACGCCGTCCTCGTACAGTGTACGTCTTCTCTTCCCCGAACACTCGCTCTCCATGCTGCCAATTAGCATTTGGCACTGCTGCATAATTTTACCGGTTGTATAAGCATTCTACTCGTGAGTAGTATACTGTATAGTACATAGCATAAAGTATAAAAAAAGTTTGTAATTATCAGCATTTTAAATACCAAATGGGTGCCAAAATATAGTGCATGCTGTGCCATGTCATTCAAAGGGTGATAGTTTGCGAACACACACATACAGTCAATTAACTTAAAAACTGTCAATGATAAAAGAAAAGTGGAAAAGTTGATACGATTACAATGTATTCGAATTTGAGTATTTCAGTCCATGTCTACAAACCTTGTATATTGTATATATCATAAATTCAGTTTTAGTTGAAATGTACTAACATGTTAATTTCAATTTCCCTCTCATGAGATCTGTCATTTTATAATTTGATAGTTCAAAGCCATGCCAGAAAATTCAATAAACGAAGAACCGCGGAATGTTGATTTAAACATAAATTAATTCGAACACACAATTTCACGGTAAATTAAGTCACTACAGTCCGACCGATTTCGCTACTTCCCCTGCGTGTCGTCGGCTTGAGCTGCGGAGATGCAGGAGAATAATATAATCTGGAATGCTACAATAATAAACTGTATAGCAAACTCAGCCCATCCCACTACATTAACTGCTGCAGCATTAACAAGAATCAAGTGTTTCTATTCTGATTATAGTAAACTATTTCGCCAGATGGGAAACACGAAACAGGACGGGGGTGTACATCTTAGCACGCATGTTGATGCGCTGAAGCATAGATTTTTTCTATTCCATATTTGAACCTCTCTCTTTACTCCTGATAGGCAGGTACATAGTTGTATAGATAATGCGGAAGACTGACTTGTCGTGTACGATATATTAAAAGAAGAACGGCACTGGAGATGAAAGTTAAATCGATATTTGAAGTTTTCAGACAATTTCTGCTAGCTTACTACTTAAATATTCCATCATTCTCCAATATTTGCTCAATAGGTTGCGAAACAGTTAAGTTAAGAGACCTCGGTGATACATCTCTGAAGTGCTTCTCGGAATATGGTATTCATAGGACAATACAAATCAACAAATATTCGGGGCAGCTTAGCCTGCCAATCATCAAAGATTCTTTAGTCTTCTTCCAACTCCTTTGAATATCAACTGAACTTGTTACACATTTTGTTCAAGATCACTAGCACAAATGATGTACGTCGCAACGAATACACTTACTCTGACAATATCCGAATACCTTGAACTGGATGAAAACACAATGGGTATCTTCGTTTCAAGAATATTCGACAATGATACAGCTCTAAGTAAAAACAATAGTCAAGCAAATTAATAGCATGGAAATGTCTAATCAATAATAAATATAAATCAACCACAGTGGTGAACAATACAACAGCCTATCGTATTAGCGATTAACTATTAAATGGAAGTAACACAAATTAAATTTTTAATACCGACCTTTAAAACATGACTATATCACATTCTGTAAACCACTACACTACTCTAAGGTATATAGCATTTTGCTAAAAAATGAAAATACACAGAAGAAACTCAGTTCCACTACCTTCGAAATCTATCAAGCTGATTCCTCATTTCAGTACTATCAATATAATTCTGATTGAAGCAGGTTATATACTTATATTATTAATTTTATAGTAATTTTGGGGTGTAAAAGTAACATATTATGGACATAAAAGAAGTACCCACATCACACGAAGGGTCTGAGTTCCAGAATGAATGAAAACCCTATAAACCTTACTCACAACATCGTATGCTTTCAGAATAAATGCAGTAGATTGAATTATCACAGTTCTCTGTAACAGTATTTACACTACACGACATATAGAAAAAGATCTGATACAGTCAATATTTATAACAATTCCGAAAAATCCAAAACCCCATGAATGTTCAGAACATCGAACTATTCGTTTGAGAGAATCAGTCAGGATTTCCACCTAGAAAAGGCACCCGAGAAGGCATCTTTAACTTGAGAACCATCATACAACGTTATCTAAAACGTCATTGACTATGAAAAGGCTTTAGACAGTATTCTATCAGAAGATAATGCCATGTTTAGTTCGCTTGGATATGTATGTGAATACGAAGGTGATAGAATCGTTGTATTGGCAACAGACAGCTATGGTGATTCTGGAAGGAGGTCTATCAGATGAATTTCTAATCAAGAGAGGTGTTCGACAAGGTTGTGTTTTATCGCAGAAGTTATTCAATCTGTATACGGAGAGCATCTTCTGTGAGAGTGACGAGCAGTCTGGTTGTATCATCGGGGGGAATAATAACAACTTGAGATTTGCGGATGACACAGCACTGACTTGGAGGGACTACAAACGATCCGCTTCTGCTCCGACTCGCAGTCGGCCAACGTCAAACTGGAGGCTGGCCCCCTGCAGCAGGAATGCGAGTCCGGACGAAGCATCTGGTTGGCGATCCAGACCATCAGAGAGCGCGGCCCGCGCATCCAGTTCGTGTGGGTCCCGAGTGACTGCGGACTCGAGGGAAACGAGCTGGCCAATGCCGCCGCCAACGTGGCCCGAGGACTGGACCAGTCCAAGATCCCCATCCCGCTCCAGTCGGCCAGGGCGACCATCAGGCGCGCCACGCAGAAGGATATCAAGAATGCTGGGGGCCATCATCGCGAGTGGTCCCAAGTCCCCAAGGTCCTGTCACTGACGGAAAAGGTCGCCGTCCACCAACTCCGGTCGGGCCAGTCCCCCATCTCGAGGGAATACCTTTTCCGCATCGGGCGTCTCGACTCCCCCGACTGCCCGGTGTGCGGATTCCCGAAACGATTGGCCACCTGCTGCAGGACTGTGCGGCGGGTGACCAAGCGTGCATGGACATCTTCGGCCCGGGGGCCACCATCCGGGCAATTCTCCTCTACCCCCAAGTCCTGGTGCAGTACCTCCGGAGGATGGGGCGCCTGACGCCCTCGGCTATATCCGGCCAGTAGGCTGGGCAGGCGTGCAGTGAACGCGAAGAAGAAGAAGCGCTCGCCACCTTCTGCAGGACTGTGCTGAGGGTGACCAAGCGTGCATGGACACCTTCGGCCGGGCAATCTTCCTCTACCCCCAAGGCCTGGTGCAGTATCTCCGGAGGATGGGGCGCCTGAAGTCCCCGCCTATATCCGGCCAGTAGGCTGGGTAGGCGTGTGGTGAACGGGAAGAAGAAGAAGAAGAAGCGCTCGCCATAACCTCCAAAACCTGGCTGTGCTGTCACTTGTATGTTCCCAACAGCTTTTTAAAAATTCTCTCAAATTTGTAAAAATCGAGGTGGTTTTCCCGCCAAGTGGTCTGTGTTACCGTGTGCTCCAAGGTGTATCACTTCGAATAGTTATGATGAGTAGTTGGTACTCTCACGGATCAATCTGAAAATAACAATTAGTCATCTTCGTTCTCTTGATCTATTTTTCTTTTTATTCTTAGAAATATTGCATTATTCCTGGTGGATTGTATACCAAAATATATGTATTAACCTAAGAGCTTTAGTCATTGTGCTCTTTTGATTAGTCAAACCTGCATCAAGTATCATTGAAAATGTCTAATCTTTGAACTTACACATCTGCAGCTCCACGTTGAAAGTGTTCGCATCATTCTATGGTAACTCTTTATTTTCAGGTTAAAACGAGAAAGACGTGTTCTACAGATGACAGTTAAACTAAAGAGGTGCCATTCTAAATAATAATTTGATTTCTATTTCTATAAAGTGATTTTTCTTCTCAAATAGGAGTGAAAAGTACATTTGTTTCCTAATGCTCAAAATAAGAGAAACATTTCCATTATTTTTACTTCATTATTTACTTCCGAGAAAAGGCAGATATGTCACTATTATGTTGTTTTTTACTTTTTAGAAATTAACGGTTGACGTGTAATGAAGCTTCGGCATTTTTCTTATTTCCGGTTGCATTAAAAATTGAAAGCTTCGGTCGTGTGTGCGAATATAACAAGTAGCGAGTCCCTGTCGTGGACGATAGAGACGCCGGGGATAATGTTGCAGCGACTACTCAAACCTCTTTACAATAGGATTCCATTTAGAACGAGTTCAGGTAGGTCGTCTCATCCCTCGGGGAATGCTCAACACTGATGTCGCTCAGACAATCAATAATTAATGTTGGAAGGGTGGTTGTGATTATAATTAACTCTACTCAACTTTTTCTGATCACCTTTTGGCCTTCATACTCGAGGCAGGCTGTTTTTCACGTGGTAGCAGGAAGTTTTGCATTCTGGAAACACAGAATTGTTGGCGAGCGTTGCAGTATTTGACAAAATCCTTTTAGAAAAACTAGCTTTTTAACATATTGTATTCTTCAATTCTGTTACTGTTTGTTTGCCTGTTGTCCAGATTTTTAGCTGAATAGTTCGGTTTGTCGTCTTTTCCTGACGCAAAGGCATACTGAAAGACTACAAATAAAGTTTTATTTTTATTGTCGTTTAAACAAACACATATATATAAACCTATTAAGACTGTAACTGTCTAGAGATTTTAATTTTGTCATGCGAAGATTTAAATTTAGATGGTAGCACTGTAATCTTTACTTGCTCTATCCGAGAGGTCATTTCATCCAGTTTTTCCACGTGGTTGCAATTTGTAGTCACGTCCATAGAGTAAGCATAGAGTGTCGTCTGTATGCTGGTTGCTAAGGCTTTTGGACATAGTAAAACTTTTATATTTAAATGAATAATAATAATGATAATAATCAATAATGAAATAACGTAAAAACCAAATTTTTAAACCATTTTTGGATGTACAACAAGTGTGATTTTGTTATAAATTCTAATAATTATACACTATAGCGCATACAGATAAACATTTTGTTTTAACTTTTGACGGTCAACCATATTGTTACGAGATAACTTCTGCCTTCTTTGCCTTATTTCTCATGTCGAAAAAGTATTCAACTATAACTATAAGTTCATTCCATAATACCGCTTCAACTTAAATCAAAAACATTACATAATTATTTACATTATCGTCAAATCAAATTCTAAAGGCAAGGTCAAACAATGCAAAATAAAATTTCAACTCTGTGCGTGTCATTGCCGTATGGCGACGTCGACTATTTACATAGTGAATGCTGTAAGTGGTGGAAACAATTTGACTTACGGCGAGGATCGAACCCGCCTTCCTCTGGCATGTAAACTCATCGCGTGATTCGCGTCACCCACTACGCTGCACACACAGCTGTTCAGTTAGGGGTTAGTTAAATTACTCTATGGTCACGTCTGTATTATAGCAAGATCACAATAAAGTATGCTTATCGAGAAATCACTATACTGAAATTGTGGGATTTTATGCTATAGATGCAGGCACTTTATTCTGTCTTTGAAGAATATATTTTTACACAGTCTTGTGATAATTATCTCTTTTCTCATACTTTGTTCTTCCTCATTAACTTACATCCGTTATTAGCTCACGGTACCCTAAATTGGTGAGGGATGTTATCATGAGAGGCGTTTCGTGTATTTGTTCATTTATTTATTCGATGGGAACCACTACAAAATCATTTCCCCCATATCTCTGAGCATTTATCCTATTTATTTTGCATACTTCACGCTCATTTGCTGCGAAAAATTGACGATCGCACAACAAATACAGTATATAGCCTACCAAATATCTCCAAACGGAAATTACATGTTTTGGCGCGCGTGTCACTCTATAGTTGATGTATTCAAACCTCTTTGGATGACACTTAAACAAGATTTGAGAATAATGAAGGAAGCGCACGGAAAGCTGATGAGAAAAGGTTGGACATAGTTGAAGAAGTTCGAATTGTAATTCAAACAGATCCATATTTGAGTTGCAAACAACACCCGTCCTCGCGTGTCAAGAGTCACCAATGATTTATTGGAAACGAATAACTGTAATCAGGCCAGGTCAACCACCGTACTACCCTGACACAAACATTCTTGATTGATTTGTGTTCCCGAAGTTGGAGATGGAGAGGTCAACAGTTACCTTATAAACACACAAGTGACGAACTCGGGCAATACCTAGAATAAGGTCCACAGAAGAACACAGATGTCCCAATGACTATATAGCCAATTTGCGTAGATGAAGGATCACAGTCAGAAAATCATCGATCATGCAGGAAAATACATTGTACCATATTGCACAATATTCACTATTTAAATATAGATTTTAAATAGGTTAAAACATCGTTTTTTCAGTAGGATACGCTATACTGTATAATGGTCTACATTTACCATCATATTATGCAGTTGGGAATGTTGAATTGTGTGTGTGTGTGTGTGTGTGTGTGTGTGTGTGTGTGTGTGTGTGTATCTGACTGTACTAATCTTCTCTCCTCTAATATATACTCGTATGCAGGTGTTCTGTTCGAAGACAACTGCTGTGCAAGTTGCCCCTTTTCTCATTTTTTGCACCACACTGAGGTTATGTGCGCGTCTGCTTGCCATTTCTGCACCCTTGCTTCACTCGTTTTATCTTCTTTGCGCGTCCTTCTTGTT
The DNA here is from genome assembly GCA_032274565.1 of Nematoplana nigrocapitula. NCBI lineage: Eukaryota > Metazoa > Platyhelminthes > Proseriata > Nematoplanidae > Nematoplana > Nematoplana nigrocapitula. The sequence goes on from JAUYWV010003011.1 coordinate 11,131, forward strand.
TGGGTTGCTCTCTCTCTCTCTATCTATCTATTTTCACTCTGATGCTACTACTGCTGACTAATTCAGAATGCGATGAAAGGTGTTGGCTGGCTACTTCTAAGAATCTCCCAGACCCTAGCCCCCCAACCCACTACCTCCCTCTCCCCTTTCTCGATCGCCCTTTTGCTGTGCCCGTCGACATTCGTGCGCTTCTTCGCCAACTGGCACCACACTATTGCACACTCGCCAGCACGCACACGCACGGAGGAGGAGGGTGTGTGCGCCTGTGACATCCACATCTCTCCCATCTTCCTTGCCTTCTTCTTCTTACAGTAGTTGATGGGTGGTGAATAAATTGCCAGAGTGGGGTTGTACTGATAATGCCTGCCTAGACTGTCTCGTCGCTTTCTCCATACTCTACCTATACCACTTCGACTTTTATTCATTTATTGATCACCTGGAGACATGGCGTTAACCTAGCAGTGGACGACGAACCGATAAACGGACTGATTTGCTACTTTTAATTTCTACTACAAACAACATCATTGGCTCATATGTGGACTTCGTTTGTTATCATTCACTGACCTGGTTTTGGTTCGAACCATTTCTCTGCAATTGTCACCTGAACAGGCCAACTCTAAGAACACCTTAAGTTGCATAGATTGTGCAGCTGGCTAGTGGAGCTTCTGTCAACTCTCCCCGTACAATGGATGCTATCGACTTTATTGACTCATCTTCCGAAGAAGAAACAAATACTGGTAAGTCAACTGATTGCGGTTGACTAGCCTCAGATTAACATACCACCACTGTTTCATGCTGCCTACCCTAGTTGAACTATTTTTTTGCTTGAATACGCTGTGAATGAAATACTGTATATCGATTTTCTGTAGTAATTTTATGTTGTAGCAGCTCTGCAGTGCTTTCTTCTATTCAACACATTTGTCTACTTTTGTCAGTTTAAGTAAATGAATGTATTATCTTCTGATTAGATGAATTTATAAGCAAGAAAAGCTGGGATTATTGGAATTAATATTTTATTAAGAGATATTTTCCGATTCCCGAGGGACATCCTCAGAACAAAGTCCAAATTTTAATTATATCATTGTCAAGGTGGCCTAATGATTTCACTAACGAATAAAACATATTAGGAAAATAGGATCGATACTTGGTAGCCAGGGGTGACTTTAATGTTGCAGACAGTTATTTAATTAAATTATTTGTGCTTCGCCAATGCGAATATTTGTCAATTTCATCTTATCCTCCCTATATCTTTATTTAAACAATCCAAGAAAGAACTAGAAAAGTTAGAATTCACAATATTTATAGTTTATTTAGGAAGACGCTTATTTGTTTGATTATTAGGAAATAATAATTACCTAATCTAGATATCAATGTTCTTCAACTGATTGATTTGTAATTAACAATTACTGACCCCATATTTCTTTGACGAAAATTATTTGTAGAACGACTTTTTACTATTGTCATTTTCGGCGTATGCGCTGTAACAGAATGTAGTCTGGCAATTTGACTTATTTTGAATAGACAAGTGCAATGTATACTGTTATAGTTAGACCATGCAGATTTCTTAAAGTCTTACCAAACTGAACAATCCACCGAAACTCACTGAGTGATGGGTATTGTGTAAAATATGACGGATGATATTATTATTGAAAAGAAGACATATAAAAAATAATTTAAACTGATTTATTATCAATGAGGTTTCAACAAAGATGAGAGTAATGCTGTCCACCGCATTTGTTGCATTTCCCCAATATGGTCAGTTAGTCGCATTTTGCCTAATGGAGCATGTTCTGTGTTCGACCCAAACAGATCAGATGATGACGCGCAATTGTTGAGATCACTGAACTGTCTATAAATTATTTGTGTTTTGTTGTTCTCATATGGTTGAGGATTGACGCAATAAGAAATAATAATTCAAACATGATTTTTTTGACAAGATATCCACCAGCAGACCGATTTCTGAAAAATCGAATGTCCTTATTGTATACTACTATAACAGTAGTATAAATATCGTATATGATAGTTTTTGTATTTTCATCACAAGCAAACTGAGAGGTGTCATACATAACTGGAGGGCGATTTGAGATGCTTGATAATATAATTTTTACATTTTTCATGTTAATAAAGATTTTACAAATTGAGTTCATCTCAATTTTACAATAGTGTTTTCCCAGTCTATACGTTATTTAAATTTTGTAAGCAATAACTTAAGGAAGTAGCATTTTTGCTATCATATGTAATGTAAGTGTTACAAGAATTTAGAGAAGAAAAGACTGTCCAATACATCATTTATGTATCTTGTATGAGTATTCGGTGTTAAGCTGACTTTAGTGTGATTGTTAATCATGAACTCAACACGCGATGATTCGGAATTATTTAAGGATCTCTGATACACCCATTCGTGCAGCATCCGTTTTGTTTCCTAACCTGATTTATCGATTATATTTGCACCTGCCATATGGCAGAACTTGTGTCGAGATATCTAAAAAATAACTGGGAGTCATTGGTGCAGTCAAAATAGCCCACTCCACTGAGCTTCTTCGTGTAATCATTAGGAAGATACTTCTCATGTTTATCGTTTTCCTGCTAACCCCCCCCCCCCCCTCCGGGGAACGGCGAACGGGTAACCATATTGGTAGTGATTTTCGTCCGTTTGTCGCCCTGCATCAGGTGAAATGATTTCATGCAGCTTATGATCACATCAAATCGGCAATTGGGTAATATCGTATGATGTGGCTACAGGTGCTCTTTGGCTGTCCTTGCCGCTGGCATTGTAACAGTCGAAAATGTTGAATTTCCATGGATTAGTTCAAACATCTTTGAGTTCGTATACATGTAAGGGTTAGTTAGGGTTGGGGATGCATGTGGTCTGGAATTTATGGTGTTGATGCACTATATTAATATGCTTATATTTATTGTATTTTATCTTCTTCCTAGAAGACCCTGCTGAACTGCAACGTAAATTATTCAAGGCGTGGATCAACGACTTATTTTCTAAGGTAAATAAGTTATTTTGTTACACACATTTCCTCTGCAGTTTGTACTTGGTTCGATTTTATATTTTGTGATCCATACCTCATACCAAAGTTCTCCTTATCGTCATTATCTTTGTATTTCATTTGTTTATCTGCACGCCAAACGATTCAACATCCCCGTCCCCAACACATTCGTCATATATCGTAGTCCTTCCTATCCGTTGATGCTATCATATCATGATTGTCTGCAACCTAATTGCTTGTATTACCTGGTGTTTATTAAGCTTTCCTACATTATCCTACATCCGCGCAGATGATCAACAATACTGGTGACCAGATGCTTCCTTGATGTACACCCGTCCAAATATAACTATTAATGACACAATAATTTGAAACTTCATTTCAGAATGGTCGACCACCGATTGAAAATGTTCTGCTCGACTTTCGTACGGGCGAAAATCTTCTAGTGCTTCTTAATCTGATCACTGGTCAGGCTCCGGTAATTGTCACTCTTCTTGAATATTTACGTATCACACTATCATATAGAGCTCTCCCTATAGTTTGCAGATACATCAAATTGTATGAATGTGTGAGGTGAAATATGACTCCTACTGCTGGTAGACGTCATGCTGCCCAACACTTGTACAGTAGTGCCACATGGTATCTAGTTAACTATATAAATTTATCTGTGTGATATAAGTTTGATTTTAATTAGGGTGAAGGTTTGGCCGTCTTTCAACATTTAATACAGAAGTAATTGGAATATGTTTGCGTTGGGAAATTTATATATTTAACAGACTGAATAAAATCGGAATTTATGTATGTATACAAAAATGACAATATAAGAAGCTGTGGATCTAAAGGGTGGATGACGTAATAGGTGAATTTAAACTCCTAATTCAAATCTAAATAGCCACTGTCGATAACTTTTATTTAGAGTGTGCTTAATACAATGTACAAGGCGTGAATAATCCTACATTGGCATTTAAAGGAACAAAAAGGGGCAAAAATTGATTTTATGTTTTATAAGAAAAGCCAAAGGAAAAACTTGTATATTTTATCAAAAGCCTATTATTTATAATATAGAGATTATAAAAAATGAGTTTCAAAACACTTTAATTAAACGTCGATATAGAAATTAAATCCATTGAAATAATAAACAAACCGAGATGAGACAAGAAAACTAAAAATACTCAGATTATTTGTTCAGATGTTTCTTAAAGCGAAAGGGAATCGAATGACAAGGAGTTTAAAATTCCTCTTTGACCTTCTTAGGTTTGGGAAAAAATAGGTAGGAAGGTGGAACGAGAAGATTTTTTGTTCTGTCAAAATAGATAATGTGCTACTACAACGTTTACGATTTCTTTCCCCCATTATTTTGTATTTGTGATTCTTTCATCGTTCAGATTTTCTGACTTCCATCCACATATACTTAATTGCGTATAAACACTACATACTGTATATGTAAATCGACAGAAACAAATATTCATTAGATGTACCGTATAATGCGAGACATTTCGGGGAACCTTTAGGTAAAAGGAGAAGCTATAATTATTACTACATGAATTGTTGCTCCATATTTTCTAATTCAAACCAAAAAAAATGATCAGTTTTAGCCAAAGAGGTTTGACAACATCAACTAGAGTAGACACGCGCGCAAAAACAAGTAATTTCGGTTTGAAATGAGAATGTGTTCTATCATTGTATTGGAAAATTAATCACTATCCTGCTATTTTAAAACATAAAATCGTCGCTTCTGATTGGCCCAAAAGGCAATCAATCAAATTACCCGGAATTGTTTTACCTTTAAATTGAAGTGTCTACTCTAGTATACTTATTCCAACCTCTTTGGTTTTATCTCATGTTCTTAGTAATGCAGAGGGCGGTGATGTTGATGATTTCTTTCTCTGTGAATTCTGAGTCATTCACTGATCAGCTGGAAACGTCTCCGTTTATAGCCCTCTTTTTTCTACCTATGTTCTGTAGATAGTATACAGTATATGTCAGATTAACTACCATTGACAATACGATTAGTACAATTTGATTTTCAACGATGTTACTCATTCATATAGGGTTTATACCAGTTATAGTCACATACACGCCATTATACTCAGTATGAATAATGGCAGTTCGTCCGTCCATCCAGTGTGCACGCGCCTTATATCTGTCCCATCGTAATGTAACCAATACAGATACACAGGACGAAACAGCTATCAACATGCAACATACATTAAATCAATCGATACTGTAATTCTGGACGAAAGCGTTATGAAGGAAATTTCAGAAAATCTGCTGGTCTGTGTAAAAAAATATACATTTTCAGGTTACATGATATAAATGTATATGAGTATATGCAGTAGTTTATAATAATTACTCAGAGAAGTCTGTAATTTTTTTAAATTAGCGGACGTACCCAGCTTTTCTCGGGTGATAAATAGCGCAATAAAATATCAGAAAACAATCAAATTTTCAAGTAAATAGAGCAGAGAGGAAAATAACTTTTTAGAAATACTTTCTTTGGATCACATCGGGTCAACCCAACAGGGCTAATGGGTTAAAACCTGCTTAGTCATAAATATACCACAGTAGAAGTGACCTCTTGAAATGCAATCAATTTTGCTTATATATTCCGAGATATACTACTCTCAAATTTATTTGTAGTAAAATAAAACCGTATCATGTTTGTTTAAATATGGCATATTTAAAATACATTTTGTTAGTTGTTGTCAGCTTGACTCTCTCTTCTATTCGTAACTACTTTTCACTGTTTTTAATTTAAAAATTCTGATAATATTTAGTTAGGTAGATTTATAGCATTAAAAAATAAACACATTTCTAGAAAAATCATATCGATTGAAATGCAAGCGAATACTCTTCCTAGATAACGCTCATTCCATTTCAGAGATATAGGAAATATACCACACCGTTTTTTAAAATTTATTTAGGGCTCCGACAAACGGTTACATCCGGGTTCGAACCTCTGTCTGGTAGTAATTGTCATTACTATTATAGTGATACAAAACTACATACTGTATATGCTAAATTTGAATTAACAGTTTATACCTTTACAATTATTATAGTTTTACATTTGTTGAAAATTTATAAACATAGCTCTGCGAGCAGTGATAACCAGTCATTAAAGTAAATATTATTTACAAACTCAATTGTTGTAATTATTGGAATGTCATTTATGACATGGAATAATTACAAATGTATATACTGTAGTAGACAAAATACAAAATAAAAAGGCGAGTGCAAAACAAATATAGGTTCATGTGAAATGGAAGTAGGTCTTTAAGTTTATTTGTACAATTAATCGCTATGTGTTTACCAACCAGATAAAAACGAAAGTTACACTCGAAACTATTATGTTATGTTTTTTACCGTCTATG
>JAUYWV010003122.1:0-16288 GCA_032274565.1 Nematoplana nigrocapitula
GTGCCGCGAATCCCGTGTCCACTTCATCGTTGTAATATAAATAAAGAGAGCAGTTTAGCGATATAGGCTTTAATCAGCTAGAAACAGAATAAATCAGTACATACATAAGTCACTAGTAGTAGGAAGTAGGTGAAGTAGGGCCTAGCAAACTCCTTCTACTCCCGCATGTGTCCGAGTGTGGCACATGTGTCCGATTTCAACAAAGAAAGAGTGAATTCGTATGTTATCGAACACGACGAATCGAATGGTGCTATTTATATTTCCATCAGACTACTATAAGTAGTAAATTAGGGATTTAACGTTAGGTAGGCTGAATTCTTTGAGCACGCATCAAAAACTGCCTGATTCTGTCCAAGAATGGTGTAAAGCTCGCGGCCCTCCGATACACTCTAGTGCGCGCAGCGCACATTAGAGTGCATGGGAAAATTCTCTTGAATTTCTAGGTTACGACTACAATTTAGTAAACTTGACCCACATTTAGAATGTATAATTTAATGCTCTTGAATTGTATGCTATGTGATACATTGGTGGGGCATTTTTGCTATAAAGGTAGCTAAATGTTCATTAGCTCTCTCCAATGTATTTGGTCAAGAAAAGAAAGGTAATCGAGTGTCATTTAATTCACTGAAAGTTACTTATTATGACGAAGTGAAATGTAATCAAGTGTGATTTAATTCACTGAAAGGTACTTGATATGCTTTCATTTATATACACCAAGATTACCTTTCTATACACCCTACGGTTATGAGTTTTAACCTCGTTTGTAAAGAGTATCGAAGTGAATTCTTAGGTTACGACTACAATTTAGTATACTTGACCCACTTATAATTTAATACTCCTGAACTGTATGCTAATTGCTATGTGATACATTTGTGGGGTCATTTTGACTATAAAGGTCAACAAATATTCATGAGCTCTCTCCAATGTATTTGGTCCAGAAATGAAAGGTAATCTTTAGAGTGAAAATACATCACATAGGGTACAGAGCAAGCGTATTGAATCATACATTCGAGCAGGCTATAAAGTGAGGAACAATGCATCATATGATCCAAATATTATTTATTGTCTTATTATATTATATCAGCTCAATCAGGTAAAACATATAATAATAAAAACAAACAAGAGTATGCAAATATATAATAATAAAGTTTATGCACCACTAATAAAGTTGAAGCGTCTTACATCTTTAGCTTTTGTCAGGTTTGGCTTCCTTCTTTGTGTAGAGAGCTCATAACTCAGGCTCGTAGCATTAACAGGACCGTAATCAGGCATAGCGTCGTCCGGAAGTGGTATGGTGTCGTCGTCATCCATAAGAAGGCATTTGGCCAATCCTCGGCATATCAGACGTTGGCTCACTTGAATGACCCGCAACTGCAGGCTAGCGTGATATTCAACAAAGGAAGAGTGGATTCCTCAAAATGTGGGTCAAGTCTACTAAATTGTAGTCATAACCTAGGAATTCACTCTTTGTTGAAATCGGGCACATGCGCCACATTCGAACATATGTGGTACATTCGGACACATGCGACACATTCGGATCCGTTTATAAGTAGTCTGATAGAAATATAAATCCAAAATGCACTCCAGTACGTTGTTCCACATGTGTCCGAGTGTGTTCCATGTTTCCGAATGTGTCGCATAATGAATATTTAGTTACCTTTATAGTAAAAATGCCCCACCAATGTATCACATAGCATACAGTTCAAGAGTATTAAATTATACATTCGAAATGTGGGTCAAGTCTACTAAATTGTAGTCGTAACCTAGGAATTCAAAAGAATTTTCCGATGCACTCTAGTGCGCGCAGCGCACACTATAGTGCATCGGAGGACCCCCGCGCGCTTTACACCATGTTCAGGCAGATTTCGATAAGAATTAACTACAATTTCATTATGATTACGATATCGTATATTGATTATTTCTGTGTACTTTTAATAAATTACCACTAATGTAAACAAGCTACTGAATGTGTTTGTTTGTGAAAGAGATTTCCGACGAATAATAGTCCTTTTTCTGTAGGATAATATCTGTCAATTTGACTCGTCTATGGTTGTCGCAAAGAGCAAGGGATACAAGCAAATTCAAACGGACAGTGAGATTGGGCTCTTCGACGCTGTCACAAATGTTGGCCCCATCGCGGCTGCCATGGACGCCAGTCAAAGGAGTTTTAAGCTCTACAGGTGCTTTATCTATAAACTAGCTTCTTATTTGATAAAGTTTCTTAGCATGGAGGTCAGCCTATTTACGCAAAGTGGTTTTATTATTTGACATTTAAACAAAATTTTCGCCTAAAAGTATTAACTGACGGTTATTTGAAGAATTGATGCCAATTACTTTGATCGGATATTTATACTACTTTGTTAGTAGTGTACATACACTTTTGGATTTTTTTCAGGAATGGCATGTTCGACAAAATATCCACCAGCAGACCGGTTGGCGGCAATTGCTCTTTGTCAGTACTGAATCCTTCCTAGTACTGATGAGGGAGAATAATCCCGAAGCCTGTCTGCTGGCGGATATCTTGTTTAACATGTCATTTCTGACAATTATATTGTTCAAACTAAGTTTCTGTGTTTAAGACAGTGACAATGAAACAGTGAACTTCAATACATGTACTACAATTATGAATATAAAGACAATAAGTCGCCCAAAATGATTAAACATTATTCGGATAAATAATGTTATTTATTTATACACGAACAACTAAAAGATTTCTAAAAACGGTGTCACAATTTGCCCCCTAAATACTGTCTCTTGTCGTTTTTCGAAATGTAGACCTTTGTAACAACATTTAAAAGTAAAAATATCATGGTATAGATTTGATTTCTTTCTTCTCTGAGTAATCCGTATTCATAGTTTGTTTTTACTAAACTCAGAACTAACATATTATCATACTCTAGCTATTCCGTACAGCTTTCTTCGTTTGAGAATGTGTTACGGTGCATTCCTTCTTGTCTCTGGTCCTGAAGTCATCACATTGCTTTCCTATATGTAGATCGGTAAAATTGTTGTAAAAGTTGAACTTTGTTGGGAGGTGTCAACACTTTTATAGGGTATATGGTTTCAACTCGTCATCGTGCCTTTGATTATGAAAGTCATTCCGCTGTGGTCAGTCGCATAGGTACAATTTTTTAAATCGGTCGCACCGCTGTTTTAAAGGAAAATACAGCACGGGAACTTAACAAAGCCTCCTTCGAGTAGTCTCACCAAGAAAGCTACCAATCATAGGTTTCAAAATATGGCCTTCCAACAATACTTCAACACTTCTAGATTCATTTTGACAAGCAGTACTTCTTTTGAAATGAATTTTAGTCGAGTGAACACCACGTTACTTGCTCACGTTTAGAAGAGTAACTTATGTATATCGTACTAAAACAATTCTCACTATTATTGCATTTGCAATCGTCTATGTATTGTATATCTAATGTTCACTGCCACAATATGAATTATTCGAATCGTATAGTACAGTAATTATACATGGATCTTCTGTGTGAATATGGGGTAAAGGATTTTCATTCTACACTCGTTTTTGGTTCACACTAATTGTTTCTATTCCTTTACTATTATTTCCATTTTATTGTTGGATCGAAATTCTTACAAACTGAAAATATTGTGTCATTAATTCAATGCTTTTGTTATATTTTTGTCCCTCTGCGAATAAACAAGCAGCACTAAATTCCGTTAACCTCGTGTTTCATTTATATTGTTTGCAGATCTGGTGTTTATGACAATCCACTTTGTTCAAAGAGAAGACTGAATCACGGTGTTGTAGTTATTGGTTACGGTAGCTACTTATCCAAAGACTACTGGCTTATCAAGAATAGGTAAGACATTGCATTATAATTATAAATTTGTCGCATTACGACTATGCACTCAAATAGCTCCCTTTGGCATCCATTTGACTATTATTATCACTTTAACAAAGGGAAAGCGAAAATCTTTGTGATAGGTCGGATAAAAATAACGAAACGTACTAACTACTCTGTCATTGACATCGCAATCTTTTATTCGTTCAAAGTTTAACTCATAGTTCGATGATTGATTTAATTGACAAGTGTCATACATAGTCTTATAGCGGATTGTTAGTACAGTATGGTATTTTTATTTCATTTTTGTAAATGATGTTGGAGTTCGGTGAAGAATAAATATTATGCTGAATATATAACGAGTCCCTTTTTAATGTTGAGTAAATAATTTTTAAACTAAATAATCACTTCTCCAAATCTGTAGAGGCAATACAATACAGTGTACCTCTATAGCTTTAGTTTTGATCTCTATAAGCAGTGCTCATTCTTCTGCTCAATTTTATGTTTTCAGTTGGGGAACCGAATGGGGTCAGCAAGGGTACGCGATGATTGCGCGAAATAAGAATCAGTGTGGTATTGCTACTGATGCCAGTTATCCGGTCGTCTGAAGAAATACTCACATTCGGCCACTGTGTGTTACTGTAATTGATCACTACTGCAACCCGAATAAATACTGCATATAAATACAGAATCCACTGATTGAAGTGCTTAATTCCTTTGTGAAACTTTAGTATAATTGTTATGTTATCTTTGGATAAATTTACCACTATATCCATTTGAAATAAAACTGCTTGTTTATCTGTCCTGTGCACAGAAGTACAAATATTTAGACATATTTCTTAACAGCAGACTGGCAGTAGGGCTACCTGCCATATTAGAATTCTTGACTAAGACAGATTTGGAATCAAACGAATTGTAGAAAAACAGTTGCGATTTCTAAAACTGACATTAGTCAAAAGCCTGGCGTCTAAGTTTAGTCTATACTATCAGATATTGTAAATTTCCAAGACTTAATAAAAATAACCATTTAAACATGATCTACTATATTTCGACTGCTCAGGTGTCATGCATGGTCTTTCACCGACTATACCATTGTTATTCAAAGGATGTGATTTCAACTATTTTAATCCTCGGAGGAATTTCTGCAGATGATTTTTGCGTTTTTCTACTTCTACAACATGATCGAGTATAGTAATTTTAACGCACCAAAAAACATATTCATTTTAACGCAACAAATAAAGGAAAACTGGAATTTAACCTTCATGTGTTCTTCTGACGGGGAAATATATTCACCGCAAGGCTTATATAGGCACTGTGGCCAGTATGTTTCTTTATCACTGGCATTGGTTCATCCACCTACTTAACATTCGAGAAATCCCGGTTCTTCTCAAAGACTACAAAGTATGTCTACCTTCATAGGACCCTGCAGAAAAGATCTCCTTAAACAATTTTTCCAATGTATGTTGTCCAATAGATGCCGCAACATACGAAAATTACTTTCTTGACACGCAAATATAATGCGTCGACTTTGATTCTGTGGTATTTTGACAAAGTGCAACGAGATACATCGTTCGACTTTTGTCTTCAGCCCTTCTACTACTGTATATTCGATAATCGCGACGATTTTGAAACTCCTCCTCGATGCGTTTTACTGTATTGTAGTGCTCAGCATATTCATTATTGTCAAACGGGAACATAACTTGTCGGAGGTTTCTGTGCTCGCCAGCTCCCAAAGTCAAACAATTCCTATCATAAAAATAAGCGTTTTGTTTAGTTGTATGTCATTTTCGTAGGCTAAAACTTTACTTTCCAATAGTTTGACTTCATATCGTAAGTAACTATTTCTGCTTTCTCCGGTTTGATCAAAACATTTTCTTTGTTTATCTTTCATGACATTCACTAGGGAATTGCGTATACGACAGAACTGCGGGTCGCGCAAAAATCTTAACTGTAAACCATAGGCGTGAAAATGATATTGAAGAGTCAGAAGTAATTGAATAAAGGTTTTAGCCCGACAGAGGTCTTTTCTCGACGTTCGAGCTTCAGAGATGAAAAGTGGTAGCCAAGTATTCAATTCAACAACTGTTCACTCCTCCACAGTGACTTCGTCGGGACTTTCTGCAAAGTTAAACGCAGCTTCTTGTTTTTCTCCACGACACATACATAGGTAAAAGGTTTTTCGTACAGAAACAATCTTTTAGCAGTGTTGGCGCTGCATTACTTTGCGGTCAAGTAGCCGATCTCATCATCGCTGGTACATGCAACCCGTTCTTCTTCTCTATCTTGATCGTCATCCACTTCTAAATCATCGTCAAATAATCTCTATAAGATCATTCAAATCGTCGTTGTATATTCTAAATTGATACTTGACACAATGAACAGTTTACTGCATACGCACATAATTAAACGATGCAAACAATTCATGAACAGAATTCAGTTATAGGTCGTGATTTAGAAGTGCTGATGTGATAATAATGATTTCCATCTGGCCATTGAGAAGATCTGTGAAAACACATCACAAACAGTTTCATTGCTAAATTTCGTTGGTGATATATTACTTCTACATTAAAAAAACGCTGGCACAGAGTTTTATATCGATCGTCAATTGCACCACCACTGTCGTCGGACTCTGAATCAGAGTCCACAAAAGTCGCGACCATCTTCTCCAAAGCCTTCAACTTCGAAATCCTTTGCGCCCTCAGGATGAACTTTCTATTTTCGTTGGCCACTTGCAAAACCATATTGTCTTCTATAGAGACATTTCTTCACCAGAGTCTTCAGTGGCTGCATTAGTCACCGATAAGTTTACTCCTCGAGTTTCCAAAGCATCTACGCGCAACCTCTTCTGGTACGCTCTCATCTGTATAGCCAGACTACTCGCATCTCTTGGACGTGTATCATTGTATTAGAGGCAAACTGTTTACATTAGGGGCCGGATAGTACTTTCGGGGATAGCTCGAGGGTCAGAGTGAAAATTAGACCAAAAAGGGAATTTCAAAAGTGTATTTTATGCGCATGTATGCATACGTTATTCATAGATAAAAGAAATATTAAACACATTTTTAAAGTAGTAGTATCCACAGGACGAATGCATCCATCCTGAAGCAAGTGGGTATGACTATTCCATTAGACGCTATGATGCTGAACCAAATGTTATCATACTTTGGACATGTGTTGAAAGGAGAGGGCCTAGAGAAGACCATTGTGCTAGGCATGGGAAAAGGAACTAGAAGAAGAGGCAGACCAAGGACAAGAAGGCTGGATTAAGTTAAAGGCGAAGCGGGACTCAGCCTCAACAATTTACGAACGGTGACGAAGAATCGGGTAGAGTGGAGGAGATTGGTCATGGATGTCGCCAGAGGTCGTGCGCGACCTGACGAGACAAGGTAATAAGGTAATATCCGTTTAATAATAATAATGCAAAGCGAAAACCGCACATCATAAACAGTGCATATCAGGGTGTGCCGCAATTAATCGGGAGGGCAGAATCGCGCAATTCCATTGATTTTTTTAAATGTGATAATTGGGGCTTTCCATCATAAACATATTGACACCACTGTACAATATAAATCAAATTAAACATATATAATCATAATTCCTATATGTGCCTGCCAATTGATGCTAATTTATGGATGGGATAGGCTTGACCTTTCATGCTACTACACCTTTTTACTCTCAGCTGAACGGAATTGATTGTCAAGTGAAGAATCAAAAATAGAAGATTTGTATTCGTGGAAAAGTTGGGATTTCCAAATCAAAGACTCCAGCCCTGCCAAAGAGTTCTCAAAAATCGCGTTCTGAACCTCTCATTGGAGGAGGAGGAAGAGGACGAAAATGGCGGACAACTGAAGACATGTGAAGAAGAGTTCCAGGTCTTCAATGATGAGAATGCCATTTCCGCACGGGAGGACCCTCTTAAGTAGTGGAACTTCCACGGCTTTCAAAAGTAGCTCGAACGGTTCAGGCTACGCAACCATCAAGTGCTACTAGCGAGCGAGTATTCAGTACCACCGGAAATGTTGTTACGGTGAAACGATCTAGTCTCGCTGCAAAAATGTTAAGGCGGCGATTTTCCTGAATGACAATTTCCCCTTTCTAAAAACTTTGGTTCATCATTGATGTCAAATGACCACAAACTTTGAAAAAATATATACTTGTTAGTGTTGTACTGCTACACTATTATTTTGCTGTAAAGAGAATTATTTTTATCAGTTGTGTGAATTCAAACAATATAGTGATGTAATATAACATAATGAGTACCTATTTGTTTTTTTTTGCAAATTAACACACAGGTGTAATGGAAGTGAGAAAAAATAGCTTAAAATACAAAAGCGCGATTTTTGATTAATCATGCGATGAATCGCACCAAAAGAGAATCGCGCCCGATCCTGGTACACATGTTTTGTGGAAAGAGCGTTTAATCTACAGATTCAATAGTTCGTGAGATGGGTGATGCTGGTTACCATGAAACAGCGATTTAATGTCTGACTTGACAGATGTGGTGGACAAGTAAATGATGTCGTTGAGATGGCGGTCAGATAATAGAAATCGGATTCCGCGGCACAGCTATTTTAAAATAAAATTAAAATAGCTGTGCCGCGGAATCCGATTTATATGGGTCAGATAGATAGCTATGAGCGAAAGCGCTACTTTGTACACTTCATTTTTTAGAATGGCTGTTCGCGACAGTAGTACTGCCAAATATAGCCACGATGAGTTGAACATGTTCAATAAATAGACATTTTGTTGGGTTGCACGTTAATCCTGATGAAGCTATTCACTGATTACGAAATGTCATTTGAAATTTGTAGTCTATTATCATTTTTATATTTCTTATCAATAAATTTCTAGAACCAAAAATAAGTGATATCTGTTGAGCATCAACATAGCTACAGGCTGCGCCAAAAAAAATGTGACCAAAATTGACATAGCTATAACTCTTTTGATATATCACTATTTTAGACGAGTAACCTATCATATGAAAACTCTCATAACAGAGATTGTACACATATAGTACATGCGAACAAAACAAAAGCAAGTGTCAGAAAATTGTATTCGAATTTAAACATAATTTTCAAAGAAACTAGGTATTTCAAATATGATGACAGTCGCAGTAACACTGGGCTATGGCCAAAATGATTCAACACCCACCGCGTGAACCTAAGTCGTTGCTGTCTGTGTCTTTCTGTTATTTTTATGTCCGCGTTCGGTGGTATGGCTTAAGTCCAGCTTTTTTTAGAACTCTTCTGACGGATGTTAACGGGATTGCTAATTCTCCGGAGGCTCTCCGTGAGCTTCTACCTCCTTGAATTTTACAAAATTCTACAACTCTGGTTTTATTCTACTCGCTTGATGATGTTACTGGCCTACCTGATTCCTCTTGGCGTCTGACTCTTCTATATTCTCCGATTTTCCGAAGCATTCTTGTCACAATCAGAAGAAGGAAATGGAATTTTTTCTGCTGAATTTCTATAATTTGCGACTGCTTTAATTATTTTATTATTCGATATGCCTCAACTGGAGATGGAGGTCGTGGAGGCATTCAACCGATTTTTGCACAAAATTCTTTGTTTCTAGAGAAAGATGTGGAGCCATTCGTCTGATGCTTAAAATTTTCTAACAATGTGGGTTTCAATCTAGTTTATAGAAAATATATTGACAGCAGATTTATTTAAATTATTTAAATTATTCAAAATTTTAAATCGACATGGATAAATTTCTGCAGCAGAATATTGTTCTACATGAGCTCTACCAAATATATATATACAGTATATAACTAAGAAATAGTGTAGTTACAGCTTATTTAATTTTGGTCACATTTTTTATGGCGCAACCTGTATAAGGTCTATAAACAAATCTTTTTTAAATAGATATTTATATTGACATTATTGTCACTACATATGATCACTAATAAAACCTCTTTTATATCAGTTTTATAATATCAGACCGGTCTATCAGTTTTCATATTGTTTTTACACAATTTAAACAGCACTTTTCTTAAACCTCTCAAAGTATAAACATAGCGCATTTACTTCGATTCAAATTTGTTTTTAACAATGATATCAATGAAATGATTTTTGCTAATGACTGAAAAGCCTAACTATATTAGTGCTACCTAAATACTGATTCGAGGTCTTATCTGTCTCAGCAAATTGTTTGTTTGTCCAAATATACATACACTATACAGTATATCAGGCATGAGTGGTTTCCCGATTATCTGGATTTTTTTATTAAAAATGATCAATTTATGGAATCGCAAATAATGCAATAAAATCATAGAGGTGAGGGGCATTTCCAAAAATCTGATAATATTAAAATAAATATATAGTCTCTACACTGCCATCCTTTGGATCCTCAGTGCCTCTTTTGTTTGATTTTTCTGCAACACATTCTCCGATGGGTTAACAACAGAGCATCCAAAAGAACACCGATTTTATTTCTTGAAATTTGATGACCAAAACGATTATGCCTCTTCTAAATGGACGAACATCACATTTCTGTAATAGTTAAAACTTTTGCGTTTCTTTACTGATTTAGTACTGTTTCTGTGTACTGTGCATGTTGTATATTCTCTCAGTTGCATATCCTTTTAGTTGGACTATATATTACAGTAGATGCGCAGTAGTTGCATTTAAAAACATTTTGCAAGTATTAAACATTGTTTTTACAATGACGTCATAAGTACATCAGTCAATGTGAGCGCACAACGTCATCGATCGATAAGGGGGTCAGTCAATGAGAGACCGATATGCCATAAGTAGGTTCAGTTGCGTGGAATTCCCTCAAGGTCACGGATTTCCTCTCCGCGTATCCGTAGAGTTGTATTTCCGGATTTTTTACGAGGCTCCACTCTCATGCCTGATATATACTGTGATCTAACTACAACTGACGGGTATTTATTTGGCATGGCTTATTCTTCCTATCATCACTTAGTTTAAGGGTCAATATTATAGTTAATCTAGTAAATATTTCTTGCCAGAATCCTTGAAACAGGTGTGCCAACAGGCGAGTTGATGTGCAGCGATATTCCGTTTAGCACAGTTTTCTGAATATATGTTTTAATTTTAAGTAACGTTTGGGGTTGATCTGAAGTGTAGCTCTACTTTCCTACACTTTAAATAATTTTATTTATGGTTAGATTATTTACAAATAACTTTGTTCATATTAACCTGCTAAGCATCATTTGACATATAATTTTTTTTGATTTTTAATTTAATATTTATATTTTTAGTTTTAGAAATTACTCATAAAATATTAATATAGATACATTTGTGTCGTCAACTAACAGAATTTGTTATATGCTGCTTATATTTGTTTGTTGTACAGGTTTATTTGCAAGTAAGGGTCTTTTTATCATTCACGTCATGATTTTAATATGATTACATAAGTAAAAGTGTATTTAAAATTTGTTCATATAAAATAAGTACATTTTGAAATTTGCATCAGTACCTACATTTACCTTTGAATGTTCAAAAGCTATTTATTTTGACGTATTATAAAATGTAAAACAGATATTTTTATCGTCCAATCCGAATAACGTATTCATTTTATTACTATATCATTTTTTACTATTCTACAGCATTATTTAAATGAGCAAATGCGTTAAAATAGTTACGCACTACCTAGTTATATGTTGTCTTCTATATATCTATAAATATATATTATTATCTACTTTCACATTAGTATTATTTGTTGTCTCATTTATATAAGACTCTTTTAATTCGAATTTGTAGTTCAACAAATTAATAACTTGTAGTGCTTCTTATTTTTAAATGTTCGTTCCGTATACATATGCAGGTAGATTATATATTTTCTTCAGTTTTAGAAAAATGATTAAATATATATATACTTTTATTTTATATAATATGTTTGACTAATTAGATTGTGTGATTATATTGGTATTCTGAAGGTAGTCTTTAGTTTTTGAGTTTGACTTATTTGGAGCACTCTTATGTTGGATAAAACGATTATTTTAAACTTAAGGAAATTTAATATTTTTAAAGTTATATTGCTTAGTGTTTAAACTGAGTCTGAAGAAAATCTACAGCGCCTTCTAGATAAAGTAGTGGAAGAGAGTAAGAGGAATGGCCGCCTTACTATCAATTGCAAAATTACAATGTATGGTGACAAGCAAGTAAAAGGATAAGACAGCTAAAAATCGATGAAGTCAACATTAACTACCTAGGAAGCTTGGTCACCGAAGATGGCAAGTGTGACTCGGAAATCATGAGAAGGTTCAGCATGTCAAAACAGTAATTTCAGAAGTTAGAAAGAGTATTGAAGATAGGAAGAAGGCGATTGGAACAAGGAAAATAATTCTACGCTGTTATGTCTACTCCAGTTTTACTAATGGAAGTGAATGTTAGACGATATCATCACAGATGGAAATCCGGCTTGAAGCCATTGAAATGTGTTTTTGTGAATGCTCAGAATATCTTTGGTACACCACATCAAATGAAGAATTTGTAAATAGAGCAGGAGAAGAAAGAAAGTTGATCAAATTGATAAGGAAAAAGCAGCTCGAATTCCTGGGCCATGATATGAGGAAAAGGGGCCTAAAAGAAATTATAACAACAGGCATTATTGATGGAAAAATATGAAGAGGACGATCTTGTCTAACATACATGGAAAGTATTATATAATGGATGAAGGTACTTGTGCAAGTACTAGAGGAACGGAAAGAAAGCTTGACTGTACGAAATGTGTTGAAAACCTGCAAGGATAGAGATTTGGGAAAGTCCATGGTTACCTACGTCTTAAAAGGACACGGTACATACAGTAGATGGACGATAATAGTTTAAAGGAGGCTTTATATCAGAAAAGCTTTTGTTTTTTCTAATTGGCGCATACTTATTCTATCATTTTTACTTTTGCAGTTAACCACTATATGTAATCAATATTCCCATGTTAACAATGCCGTTTGTTGACACGGTTAGCTTAATATTGCCAGTGTACTACTAAAGTATTATTTTATTTTACTGTTTTGTGCTACTCATGATTTAGGTTGTGGCAACGATCTCGGATTAAACAATAGTGCCGTTATTAGTGACTGCCAGATATCCGCCTTCATGTCACCATATACTGGTTATGAGCATCTAAAAATTCGTCCAAATAGTGGAGGCTATTGGAGACCCCACGTTCGAGATGGTTTGTTTGCCGATCTGCGATATATTACTGTCCTTTTTGGAACTTTGAAAGAGGTCACGCGAGCTGTTATCTATACTGAACCAAATTTATCCAAAGTTACTCAGGTCGCATTTTATAGTACGATGGATGGCCGTGCATGGACCTATTTTACAAAGGTTAGACTGTCATCAATGTTGAAGTCTGTCTTTTTAAAGTACAATTATCTAAATAGCATCTTATTGAATTTGTACAGTTTTTAAATTTTAGTTTTGTTTAAAACCAACCAAAGTTTCTCTCCCAAAACATTAATTCACTTGAACCATATTTGTTCGGTTAACATTCTGTGATAATGACTGAGCTACTGTACGAAAAACATAAAATTACGTTCATGTATTCAGGTTATATCTACTGTGCTTTGTTGCTGGAAAGTAATGTAATGATTCTGGTAATTTCTATTCAGAAAACAAAAGCTATATCTCAAGAAAGTATATGCAGGAAACCGATAATTTGACTTATGCGTTTCAGCTCAATAAAAATTCTGCACTCAAATCTATACAACCCATTATTAACGGTTTAGTTTGATTAATTAATTTATTTACTGCTGATTTTCAAACACATTATTTTCTATGTTTAATATTCTGTTTTTTATTTCTTTATATACAGTAGGTGTAAAAAATGCATTCGTCTTTGTATTTGCTTTTATTCTGTTTTGCAGGCCTTTGTCATATATACTGCATTAATCGGAACAGCTGACCTGGACAAATCACTTATTGGGAGAGGTGTACGAGTTGTGATTATTGAATCTGAAAACGACAATCGTGGTGAAGTTGGAATGCGCATGGATCTGTTTGGCTGCACTAGCAATAAAACCGATAGCAAACCATTTAGTGAGTTTAAACTTTCAACGAACTGGTCTCATTCTAGAATTTATAAACTGACTACAACATTCAGTCTATACAGTATGATTTGATTGCACGTGATCGTCTACTTAAATGCTTTGTGTGCTGCTTTAAGTTTTGCTCATATTTTCTCTCATTTAAAAAAATAATGTTGTGCTTTCAACCCAAGAAAGTCATGGATATTTTATAGGCTAACCATAGGCTTACCACATATATAACATGCATAGATTCGTTTTTGTAATATTCTCTAATGTGCCGCATCCTGGTATATAAAAATTCAAATCCTTCGTTCATTAATTGATTAATTATCAACTAAATGGCTTCTCTGTCTGAATATTTCATATACACTCACTAGGTTGCTTATAGGCGCTGTAAACTTGCCGACCAATAAATGAATCGGTTTTTGGCGTAGTATCCGCGCGCATCCTACGGGGGAAACAAACAATCATGCATCACAGTGTTACACGCTACCATCGATCAACATAGCATAACAAGCTCCCAGATTTAAATTCGCGATCGAAAGCCTCACTTTGTTGTATATTGATGTAGCATCCCATCGCAGTAATCGCCTACTACAGTATCCAAAGTCATAATTCTGTATTATCGATCGCCAGTCCTCGCATATTTCAGCTTTTAATTAGTAATAGCATTTTTGCTACCACAGCAACCCACCTTTGGTGCGTTCGTCCAGATCATAAACCCCTTTGCGACAATCCCTCCCCATAGTTGTGTCATTTTCTTATATCCAAGATCCTTGGAGGAGATATAGAACATACATACAGACACACAAAATTGTTTTATTAGTATAGATTTTAACTGAATTGTCGACTAAATATATAATTTTATCATGTTAATTTTGAAGAAATGTTTATTTTATTTTAACTCAGTTCTTTACTATTTATTTACACTTTACTATATAGAAGTACCGCAAAAAGTTTTGAAACAGCGGGATATTATTGATATATCACAGATTCCATCAATATATTCGAACGAAGCCGCGAAAATTGCTTAAATTTAATTCAATATTTAGATGTTACGATGTGTTAACATCCCAGTCATAATTAATTGGCTAAATATTCATAATTAATAGATGTAAATGTTTTTTCCCAACTCTAGTACACGACTAGTTAAGCTGGGTTCGCCTCGCCTTCTTTTGCAGGATGAAACTAGTCGTGTACTAGAGTTGGGCCGGACAATTTGACATCCGCAGCCAGCCCCCACGCCTAGGGAAAAGGCATTTGTATCTATTCATAATTAATTGGCTATAATGAATCAAATACCACCATACCCTCTAAGTCAATTACACATCACATGATAGATGCTGCAGCAGTGTTGTTGATGCTGACATCAATGCGAGTGTTGTCACGCTATGTGTATGTGTGCAGGTACATACTGCTCAATATCTGACGCATCATTGTCTAAATGTGATGTTTACTGTTAATACTGATTAATTTATAAGAATGTCATTCTTTTTACAGTTCAATGGTGGTTTTATTTTACTACAATAAAGAGAAATATTTTATATGTATTTTATTGCTGTGTCTCTACTCAAAGATATCATGTAATGCTATAACTACATTAATATATATATTGATGACAAGAGAGTGACGAGGTTAAATCGATTTTTGACGAATTTTTATCATTTTTAAACATTAGTTCGAAACATACAGTAGATACAAACATCTTCACCTGATGGTTGTTCTATCCGTTTATGTCAGAATGATTTATAGTTTAACATTTTACATGGCTGAAGGCAATCCACACTATAACTGAAATAAAAACAGTACTAGGCTATGTTTGTGACGAGAGGTTACAGATGACTGATATGGGAAAAGTACTCGATTCGTATCGAAAGATCGAAATACATAATGCCTGTTTCAAATAAATCAAATTTGTTTTGTTTTGTAAAAGAATATACAGGTTATTCTTAAAGTCAATAGAATGCGCATAGTAATCAATGTGTAAGCAATCATATCCTGCAAAGAAATAAACCGACAAAAGCTGTATTTTAAGTATTTTGTAAACATTAGCAGTTAAATTTGAAATACCGACAAAATGCTAGTTGTACTTATTTAGAGCAGCTGATTTACTTGGAGGGATATAAAACAGGATTTATTGATCTAGAACTAAATTCTTATATTTTTATACAGACGCGTGTGCTTTAAAATCCTACGAAAGTGCCACATACACAGGTACAGCTGTAGCTGAGTTCTATTATCGTGGATACTTGCACACTGGCTCTGCACTGATCTACTGTGACTATATGCCAACAAAACAGCAACCATTTCAAATGAACTCACGATGTTACAAGGCTGCAGATGGGGCCTCGCTCAATTGGCAGGGTAATTGTATCGAATTATTTTTCACCATAATTTATTTTTGACCTAATTATACATACAGTAGGCTAAAGATCTCCCTAGCCCTAATACTAGTAAAATGTAATTTCCGCTAGTATAC
>JAUYWV010003233.1:0-17491 GCA_032274565.1 Nematoplana nigrocapitula
CACACACTCCTCACAGGTAGCTGAGTCAACTTTTTCAAACCTGTGACAATAAGATCTCAGGAGAAAAGAGTGCCAAGTTTGTAGCTGGTTAACTTCCACTTCGTTAGTTCTCGATGGCTCAGGAGGTCTGCCTCTTCCAACCAGGCTGTGCGACGATGTTCTGTCTTCTCTTGCGTTCTTCTCCAGATGCTTTCTCCATACGCGTGCCTTTGCGATTCTGAGTGGCAGCCGCACGTCCCGTTGGTCTTTCGGGACTCCCTCTGCTGCCAAGCGATCCGCTATTTCATTTCCCACAACGCCACAATGTGCGGGAACCCATTGGAATGTAGTTTGTTTCCCTGCTTCCTTTAGCCTCCGGAGGTTGCTCCAGATACGTGAGCCAGCTTCATCATCCTGACCGATCGGGTCTTGGCTAAGCTTCTCCAGCGCATACTTGGAATCCGTGAAGATTACAGATTTCTGCCACCCCGGTATATGCGTCAGTACTTCGATCGCTTTTTCGAGAGCCCATTCAGCAAGGCAACTATCCACAAGGCCGCCAGCAGGCACCGATCCCTCCGATAATGTCTCACCCTCTCTGCTTATCAAGCTAAAGCCACCTCCTGCATCGCCATTTGCTATCACCGATCTGTCGGTGTACACCTTCCGTTGATATTCTTCATACCACGCGATGGTCTCATTTGCCTTGGCCAGTTTGGACTAATCTCGATCTTCCCTGCTGCGGGGTGTTCTCAGGGTATTGACGAAGATATGCTCGTTCGTCCACCTCCACGGGGCAGCACACGCCGGGACTTTCCTCACCTCGTCCTTGGGCAATGTGTTCATCCCACACGATTCGCTCACTGTCATGCCCATCTTCCTCCAGAAACTACGTTTCCGTACGCCTGAACTGTCACTCCCGTCACGACTGCATCGGCAGAAAGAGCAAACTCTGCCCTTACTTGGCTTTGTCAAATCCAACCGCCGAAGTTCAATGACATCGGAGCGTCAGAATGTTTTGCTACGACTATCGTTACATTACATCACGTCGTCACCGATTACGCTAACAAGCACCCATCCACAAAGAATGTTACTGGGTCGGCCTCTTGATGTGTAATTGTAAGTATTATTTCGGTATTTTCTGTATTTCTGTAATTTCTATTGAAAATTTTTTCAGCAAATTGTAAATAAACAATAAAGAAACTGAATATTATGTTGTGTGATGAACTAAAAAATTGGTCCCAAAATGTTTTTCTTTTCAAAATTTTGGAGGGCATGCTCTCGGATACCTTTAGGAAAGGGCTTTGACCTCGCCGTACGATCACCTTCAATTTCTGTCATCATCATTCCACGCCCCCCCCCCTTCTCTCAAATCCTGGATCCGCCTTTGTATAGCTATAAATAACTTCTTTTTTAATTTTATGAATCAAGTACGACCAATATAAAGTTGTTTTACAAAGTCAATCTATACAACATTTGGTGAGTCATTTCGTTTAAGCAAATCAGAGCTGAACACTGCTGTTGATCTGACGTGGCGCTCTGTTCGACATTTCTGATTGTTCGTCGTATTTATCCTAGTTAACGTGTCATTAGTTGAAAAGTATCTGCTGTCGAAATGCACCATTTACTTAGGATACTTTTCTTTGTTTTTTACTTTGTTGTGTGTGCAACCAGTTCTGACGTTTTAGTTCTGACCGACTCAAACTTCGAATCACATGTCAACAGTCACAGCATCATTCTTGTGGAATTTTATGCACCATGGTAATAAATATAATATTATTAATGCATATTTTACTAAAGTGTTTGAATTTCGGTTCAGAGATGGGTTGCAAGATGTGATGGAATGAGGAGAGGAGTTACTACAAAAATGGCAGAGGGCTTTAATTTTAAATCTAATTCTAAGAAGATCATAGGAATTTGATCAAATTCAAAGGCTTCACTGTCTGCAATGAGTTGGCAGCTGCTCTTATCTGTAGGATGCTATCAACAGCAATAGACTATAGAGGAAATGTGTGAACTGTCACTTTGAGAACAACACTGGTTTAAAGACTTCTACCTTCTGTAATATTAATTCTTTTCAATTTCAATCTTGGAGATAAACATTCCCAGAAGTACTATACTATTACTATCACTTATAGTATACAAATATTGAATCTTTGCTCTAAAATCTTAAAGTTGACTATATATATCATATTCTTGTTATTATTAATTAATATTAATTTATATATCTTTTGGTTATATATTTAATAAAATTCTTGGCAAGTATTTTTTCGAAGATATCCATTGCAATATTGCAATACTATAGTACTTTATTCCAAAAGGGTTCAGACTCAGCAAGCTGTCACCTACTTTAAGTTTATATAGAAAACATCTGCTAAAATAAAAATCTACTTAACCTATAAGCTGTATGAAACCAGTGATGTTATAACTTATATAGCTCAACAAAGTCAAAGACATTAAGAAAAGTAATAAAAAAAATATTAAGGGCAAAAAGGAAATAATAAGGAAGATTTATGAATTGAAGTTGATTAACAGTTTGAGAATTAATGACCTCAGAGAATTTGATTAAAATAGTTTAAGGTAGTCTAGTAGATAAGGCATATATATTAAGAGTAAGATATTAGGAAGTTTCAAGTATGAAATGAGCAATGAGCTTATTACAATTATATTACTCATTAGTCATTAGAAAGAATTAAAAAAGCGAGGCTAAGAATATCATAAATAGAGATAAAAAGAGAAAGTGCTAAAGTTATATTGCTATTAGATAAAAATAATGCCAGAAATAGAATTAAGGTTGATAAAAGGAGTCAATATTTACTTAAATGGTAAAATAAAACTAAAAGTCAATAACTTTCCTATAATTATAAATATAAAAGATAAAATGCTAACTATGTATAATAAATTATGCTAATAATATAGTTCAATCAATTTTAATACAGGTTTTCCACTTTAAATGAAGCTAAGCCTAAAATAAATTTAATTTAGTCAATAAAAAATAATTATTTTCATTTTTCTAAACAATATAGAAAATAGCTCAAATGAGTAAGTAAAATAAGTAAATCAGAATCCAGATCTGGCCTTGAATAATGGCCTCTCTTGTTTAGTAACTATATTCTTTTTTGACTTTGAAATAGTAACTACCTTCAAAATAATGGCTATATAGTCATTCATAAGTTATAAAAGGAGTACTAGTCTATATATAAATGTTTATTTAGATAAAAGTAAAAAAAAACTTTATCTTTTAGGTCACACTTATTATTATATGGAATTACATACGTTAAGATATTTATTTGCCTTTATTTGTCAGCACTTTTCTCATATTCATTATGATTATTATATATTACTAGCTTTGGCAATATGTCCACTAATGCTGGTACATCTTTATTTGCAGTAGAATTATTTTATTACTACATTTACTACCATATTTATCATAGGATTAGTTACCATATTTATTATAAAACTAGCTACCATAGGCATATAGACTACCATATTCACCAATGCTTGGGATACCATATTTGCTATCACTAATGCAAAAATATTTATTCAATCTAATAAATGCTAAATACATCAGCCAATAGGATTAAGGTCTAAAAACAATAATATTATATGATCTTTCTCTTGAAATACATTTTTTTATATTTCCACGAGGTACATTTAGCCAATTTCTTTAAGAATTTGAATTCTGCAGTAGCCAGCAATGCAACATCAATTATCTATATAGTAGTAGTTGCAGTCAATAAATTTGAAAATACTTTTACTAATAATCTAATGGATACTACATAACTGGGAGTTTGAATTCTGTAGTAGACAATTGCTGCAATGCTATATCAGTATATTACAGAATGTTGAAATGAAATCTTGAAGTTGTAGTATGTATTGGTTATGTTTTCTTTGTTAAGTTTCTTTGTTTGTTGTTACGTTAAGCGATGGTAGCGAGTAACATGAAGTCAAAGAGCGCCATCCCGACGCCTGGCCATGAAACAAAGAAATGGAACGCAAGTTCCACGCGGGAAAGAGCGGAATTACATCGCAGTCACACTGGACACAGTTTGTTCCTGAAAGCCTACAGGGCGAAGATCGGCCAAGAAACATGCGGGGGACTCAGCAACAAGACAACACAGTACCATGATTGTTTTCCACCCGTAGAGGGCACGGGTATTATCAGACAAGAAGCTTTCAATTCCTCCCGGACAACGCCGGGTATGGCAGCTAGTGTAAAAGAATGGGAAAATTATTCATTTTGAGGGGCCTCTCATTTCAAATCAATGACCGACAAAACACATTCCGCAACTGTTATCGTTTAGACAATACGTTCCACTTTTATTATTAATAAATATCTTTATCATATTTTTTATTATTCACGTTCCACTTTCTTTAGATATAATACGGTGGAATAATATCCAATACTGTAGCTTTTGTGTACGCTTAGTTAGGTAGAACGTCAACTGTCTGGTGTGCCTATGTCGCGGTTTTTCACACTATAAAGTGGATTTTTAGCCAGATAGCTACATGTAATTGTCGTTTCTTGAGTCTACGTCAGATATATTATAGAGCATGTTCCTATAGCTTTCGTATGATATCAAATAGTGCTATCTACGAGATTATTTAGAAATGTCACATAAAATATGAATTGTTTGGGCCTAAAATTTATCGATGATCTGTGTTCCTTCCTTTCCATATACAATGTGTGCGACACCGTCTTGCATAGCAGACACACCAAAAAAGCCTCACCGCATTGTATGTGTTGTCAGTGCTCGACGATTCTCCCAAATTGATAATATTTCCCAAATCCACCAAAAGCTTGTATGCATCCTTGGTGGTCGTATAGAGTGTTCTGTTAACCAGGCTGGTGTGGTCCGCGACACACGGCAGATTCCATCCGCTCGAGATGATTTTCGCATCGCATACATCCAGTTTCCCGATGTCACTCGCATTGGGCGGAGCCAACCATTCGATAGAGAGGGGTCCGCGGGCCCCGGCTAGTGTTTGGACCTGTAGAACCGCGGTGTAGTAGCCCCCTATCACCACACTCCCCTGATTTCCCAGGAAGGTCAGCGTTGCACTGGCAGTGTGCGGCTGGTGAAGAGAATCAATAGAGATATCACCTCTACAGTATTATGTAATATGAATGATAATGACACTATGAGCAACATGGAGAGTAACAGGGGTAGAGGTAGTAGTTGCGGTCGTAATTCAAGGTCGCGCAGACAGGTCACTACGCCGGTCTCCCGAAAGAAAGCGATATTAGAGAGGAGAGAAAGAGGGAGTGAGGAGGGAAGACAGAAAAAGCAAATAAATCGATAGGAGAGAAAAGCAAGAGAGATAAAAGAAAGGAAAGAGCGAGGAGAGAAGAAAGAAAAGAGAGTAAGTGAAAAAATCAAATAAACCGTATAGAGAACCCAGAGAATGCGACACTTTCTGTGCCGGTGCAGGACACCCACGCCTCAAGAAGACGACTCTACTTGTTACTGCATATAGTTGTAAATAGAATGTCGACAGAAAAACTCGCAGAATTTCTTCTTGAAATTACTGACATAATGCACACTGATAAATATTTCGTTGAATAACCACATGATTAATCTAATTCCTCATGCCCAGAAGTCATGCGAGGCCTTTCTATGTAAACAAAGGGTAACACAGGGTTACCTATTGTCACTGTCAGTATCACTGGCACTGTCGTCAGAATCTTACGCAGAGCCCATCTTCTCATCTACTGGAGACAATCGATCAGGTAACATTATCGTTAACAGAACGTAGGATTTTAAAAAGACGTACAATTAAAATTGTCACACCAAGTAGAAGAAGGTAAGATATATACACCGATGGTGGATTTCTCAGACTTGTGCTACTTAACCTTCCTGGGCTGTTGTCTTTTGGTTTTACCATGAAGGTAATATCAGGATAACCTGACAAGGAAACTTGTATACCACCCCTGACAAGAGGGCTTTCGGAGTACGAGTCTTAATAGAGAAGTAATTGCGAACATTACAACTACTAAAATACAAGTAACCGTTACATTCTTAAAATGTATATGACAAAGCTTAAAAATACCCTTTTTAAGAATAACAGAGGTCATACTTACTACATAAGGGAAATTGAAAACAACTTTAATATTGGCATAACAGTTTAAGGCTGTCATTGTTTAATTACTTGTATTTTTAGTAGTTTTTCTATCGGAATTATTATCTCTAAGGACTCGAACTACGAAAGCCCTTTATAATCAGGTGTGAAATACAAGTTTTCTTGTAAGGCTGACCCTGATATTACCTCCATGGTATAACCAAAAGACAACAGCACAGGAGGGTTAAGGAGCACAAGTCTGAAAAATCCGCTATCGGTGTACATCTTTTACGTTCTTCTACTTGTTGTAACAATTTTAATTGTAAGTCTTTTAAAATCCTGCGTTTTTGTAAGGAGGATTTTACCCTATCGATTGCGAAGCATTATTCATAATATAAAGCAATTCTGTACTGAACCGTCAGCTTGCTTACAATGGTAGTTCAATTATGGTAAAACTATTCCAATTTGACAAATGATTATTCCTGTACATCTCTCCAATGATCTCATATAAGTGTTTATCTCTACCAATAGTATACTATATAGTTTCATAAAATATTCCTTAGAATTTTCCTGGTGCACCAGGGTCACCATGCAGACGAAGGAGTATCGTTGAAACTCACAGTGCCACCAATTGGATCCACCACAGTGTAAAGGAAGGTATTTTTATTTGGCGTATTGTCGTAGATAGTTTGCAGGGAGACTTCTACATTCTGCGCAGTTTGCACGCTGACTTCGGCATCATCGCGAACTCGGTAGACGGCGTTGATGTCCATGAGATTGTCAGCGGCCGGTGAACTGGCATCTGGAGTCAAACAGATTTATTATTAATAATTCTGGGAGTGTGATATCATGGAGGACTTCCCAAAATGAATTGCCTCTGTGTTAGTCTGTCTGTCTGTCTCTCTCTGTTCGCTATCTCCTCCTAGACCATAAATGGTAGAGAGCAGAAATTTTGTGTACCCACACTTTGAACAGCGTCACTTTTATACCTGTTTTGATATGTTGTCCTAATGAAATTTCGTGCGACCTTATCCATATGGAATTTTCCATTATTGATTTTTTTGATCGATTTGTTGTAACACATTATACGCAAGATTTTTCCGAGTTTCCATTACTGAGTCGCACAAAATTTGCCACATTTGTGAATAACTTCATCATAAAACAGACTGCAGAATTCCAGAATAGTCTATCATTAATCACAACAAAAATAAATCATTTTAAAATTATTGATTAATTTGTGAACTAAAGAATATACAAGCAAAATCGGAAATTTAATAACATTGAAATTATAAAGTTGACATAGTGATTGCAATTTGCCACAAAATGCCAAAGAAAAGAAAATCAACTAATGACTTCCAGTCACGAGCAGTCAAGAGGATGAGAGTGCATCGAAGCGAAGAAACAACTCAACAACGCCCTGCTCGGCTTAAAAGCAACTGCGCGTCAGCAGACTGCGAAACTCTCGTACAGCGCCACTGTCTGTCATCAAACAAACACTGAACGCAAGTCTCAAGCCCGCGCCATTGAAACATCTACGCAGTGCGCTCCCGTCATCAAACAAACACTATGGGAGCCACAACTTCCGTTTTTATGGGTTCTTTAGACACTTTTCAAGACTGTCAAATCTTTACATCATTTTATACCCGTTATTGATAGGCGATCTGCAAAGCTTCCATGGAAATGTTGGCAGCATTTGATGTGAACATTTGTTGCAAGTGGCATTTCTTTGGTTACATTCCGAGTTAGCGAACGCTTTTAATATTTAATTCAGAATTCCCTTCTAGAATAATCGAGTATAGTAAATATGAATGAAAAAATAGTTAAATAATTTAATGTTTTCGTGTACGTAATATGTAAAAAATGTTTTTTTTTAAATATTTTCTAAAGCATAGCACAAATAAAATTAAGAAGAGCATAAATTTGAATAAATTAGAATAAAAAAGAATCTTGAAATATAAAATCAAAGATTCTGTTCTATTTTATTTTATTAGATTCTATTCTAATCTATTTTATTTTATACGATTATGCCATTCTATTTTGTTTTATTTTTTAAGATTCTATTCCATTCTATTTTATTTTATAAAATTTTGTTCTTATTTATTCTAATCCTATTTTTCCTTATGTGAACTTTATAAATCATATTCATCTACACGGCTGCTGATTTTCCATAGATATTTCCTGTGCTATGAAAATAATTGGAACTAAGAACGAGATAATTCTAACAAAAACGAAATATGACATCAACGCGGAGTTAACACCTATAGGGATTCGTGTTGAAGAAGGAGAAAAATACATGGAAAATTGTAACATTTACATTACAGTACACCGTTCTCAGGTTAACATCGGAGTAAATGTTACACTAACACCGCAAAAGCGAAGTCATAGTTGTCATTTTACTAACACTGAAACTGGTATTATTTCTAGACTTTTTCATTATACTGCACATATACCGGTGTTAATTCTAGACTTTTTCATTTTACTATAACGCTTACACCGGAGTTAATTCTAGATTTTCATTTTAATAACGCTTACGCCGGATTTAATTCTTGTTTCATTCATTTCACCAGCGTTTACACCGGTGTTAATTCTAGATTTTTCATTTTACTAACGCTTACACCGGTGTTAATTCAAGACATTTTCATTTTACTAACGCTTACACCCGTGTTAATTCTAGATTTTTTTATTTCACTAACGCTTACAGCTGTGGATGTTCTATATTTTTTTATTTTACTAGCCCTTACACCGGTGTTAAATCAAGACTTTTCATTTTAATAACGCTTACACCGGTGTTAATTCTAGACTTTTTTATTTCACTAACGCTTACATTTGTGTTAATTCTAGATTTTTTCAATTTACTAGCAATTACACCGGTGTTAATTCAAGACTTATCATTTTACAAACGCTTACATCGGTGTTAATTCAAGATATTTTATTTCACTAATGCTTACACCTGTGTTAATTCTAGACTTTTTCATTTTACTAACACCTGTGTACACCGGTGCTAACCTAGTTGGGAAATTGTGAAATTGCGCTTAATTTCGGCTTTGTTGGTCCTTTTCTTTTTCTTATAATTAGTTATACTCAAATCTGGAACCACTTACTGGTTCCAAGATTGGTGTACTTCTGCAGATCAATAGTACCAAAAGTTGATCGCGTCCCACCCTCGCGATCAAACATGGTCTGGGCGGAAGATGGCAAGCAGGTGGGCAGGTTGGATCCGTATTTGTGGGGCACGAGCCGGCAGACCTCTAGCAGCTTATTGGTCGAAGTAGCTTCTATCTTGACGGAGTGCTGGGAGTTCTGGGGAAAAGTAATGGCGATATTCGACTGGATGAGACCCGCCCTGGCAATGGAAGTGCCCACGGGTGTCATTTTGGTCTTGGTGTCCGTAGGAAGACTTCCGGTCTGAAAAAAAACAAGCGAATTGATTGACAGTGGATGGAAAAGGAGGAGAGATGAAGATTGAAAATGATAATAAAATGGAGAATGTAGAGAATTCAGGTTTCTAGGATCATACATGCCACCATAACATAGATCAGAGATTTGCAAGACGGAATGACTTCAAATAACCTAGCTGAGAGAGGAATTTAACTGACTGGGTCAGGATAACTATAGGAGTTCCCAAATAGAAAGGCTTATTGGAAATGGTGAAGAGAAGGCAATTGCGGAGGTAAGATCCTTAAAAGAGGAAAGGTGATATCTTGATCTTGCGCATACAGTGGAGGGAGAGGTGTGCTATGTGAAAGGAAGGAGATGACAGAGGAAATTTGAATGGATGGAGAACATCAGAAATCGAAGAGAAGGGATGAACAATGCGAGGTAGGTGTAAACCACCTACCAAGTCTGATAGATGAAGCTATTTTTTCTCTCAAATTTTTGTTCTAAAAAATAGTGAAGAAAAAGCGAAAGTTGCTGCTAAAAATTTGTTACATAAACGACTACCACTAGATCTCTCTCTTTAATTACAGCGTCCAGCAAGGACGTTGGCGATCATAGCTCTCCACAGCTTCTTATCTCTTGTTGTTTTCATAACCTCTTGCGCTCATACTTTTGCTCTTTCATCAGCTGGTATTTGTTCTGCCATCCATTTTATTATAGGCTGCCTGCCTCTTCTCCTATTTCCCTCTATCCAACCTGGTAATATTAGATTTTCTAAGCCTTCTTTTCTCATTATGTGTCCAAGGAATTGGAGCTGCCTCTTTCTGGTGGATTTCATTAAGCTTCTTTCTCTTCTCAACCTTCTTAGTACCTCTTCGTTTGTAACGTGGTCTGTCCAAGATATTTTGAGCGTTCTTCTGAGGAACCATATCTCTATTGCTTCCAGTCTTATCTCCATTTGAGTTGATATTTTGTTAACATTCATTGCCATAGGTAAGGATGGTTTTTACATTGCAGTCCAGTACTCTTTCTGGTATCCATCGCTAGCTTCTGATTTTGATCCTATTTTCTCCGATGCTCCACTCACATTGGGGTCTTGAATTGCCTTATTACCCAGGATCATGCATTTGTAATTGATCGTCAAACCTCTTCTATTGCTTTCTATTACTACTTTCGCCAGTAGGCTTTGCAGTTTATCTTCTGACTCAGAAGACAAAACCCTGGAGGCCTTCTAGTTTGCCTAGAATTACTGTATTTCACTGTACAAGTCGAACAAATCAGGAGACAATACGCACCCTTGAAACACACTCCTCATTTTCAACTCTCATACAAATTTATTGTTCCTAGTATTGATTATGATAAACCGGATGTCTTTTCCGTCTAGGTCTAAATTTTGAAGCAGCTTGTCAAATGCTTTCGTGTAGTTTACATCATAGATATCTTTACATTTCAATAGCTCTTTTGAATCACAATCTTACCATTCAAATCGATCGCATTTCTTGTTCCTGCATCTTGTACAAACCCACATTGCTTGGCATTACCAATTTCTGTTTTATTCTGCTTCGTTTTCTTGTTATGATAATCTTCGCAATCTGTATAATTCGCATTCTTTAAAAGCTCAGTAAACTTTTCAATTCCGAATTTGTCCATTGTCGTTACCATTTCCACCTGACCAGGATCTCATCTGTGGTGCATCTGAAGCCAGTCAAACTGCTGTAGCAATCTAGCTAGCCATCCGGAATTATCCACTTGTCCCTCCTCGCTCACTCCGATTGGCTGATGCGTCCAGCTGGTTATTGATTTGCCGGTACAGCCGCTATGTGTAGAACATCTAACGCGAAGACTACTGGCAGCGTAGCTACAAACGACTTACATGTATATTGGACGTAGGAAACGCCACATGGGCCAAAGAATGGCTGAACACGGCCGTGGACGAAGTAAAAATACAGACTCTCCACGTAGATTGTGTGGAGTGCCGTGAGAAATTTGACGAGTGAAGTTTGAATTTGAGTTTGCCGTTAAGGAGGCCATTGCCATTAAGAACTTTAGTCCTTCATTAAATACAACTACCTATTTTCTAAATATTTTCCAGTGGATATTTCCCTGTATTTTTATTTAATTGTTTAAATTTAGTTTTACAGTAAATTAGCTCAAGTTTGAATTTATCAGCTGTGTTTTAAGTTGGGCTTTTTCTCCCCATTTGGATTTTAGGTAAAGGTACTTTCACTTGTTAGTGTTTGATTATTTGCAGTTTGGTATTATTGTTTATATTTCAGCCTGACGATGGTTATTGCATAACCGAAACAAAAAATATGATATCAAACAGAATAAATGAGCACTAGTATCTTTTGGCCTTTTTATATATTTATCTTCCGCTTATGAAAATTGTCATCTCTATTTCTTACCGTATACGTGGGTTCAAGGTTATAGGGCACGCTAACCGACGAAGCCCGGATCAAATTAGCGTTCATGTAACTGCCGGCGGTCATCCATTTGTGGGTCGCGTTGGAGAAACTGGTGGTGTTTGCGACGGTGCTGTCCAGATCCACAACGGCGTGCACAGTCAATCGGAGAGTGCGACTCAGAGCATCGCCGTGACCCAGTCGATTGGCGGTGGTGATGAAGGCAGGCAGGGTGACATTGGCGATGTCAGTCTGTGGTCTATCCGTGCTCGAACTGAAGTCACGCGCGGGGAGGACATGAATTTGTAATACAGTAGAACGCCTCACCAACGACCACAGACTTCAATATACAATGTAGGTAGACAGAACACTGCTAATCTGTTACACGTAAGGAAAGAGTTATGAAGGAATTCCAGTAAAATCAACCAATCAGAATGTCTGGGTGGTAAGAAAATGTCACACCCAGTTCTTCTGCCGCACACCACGGCTTAAAAATATGCAAAACTTGGTATATTTACCAGCGGAGAACTTTTTTATTTTTTAACCTATTCTGATATAAGTTACATATTATTGTAGCTCGAATTCAGGCGCAAATTTCTACAGTTTTACTTTTCATATCATGTACACATATCACCTACATTTGCCTGTCTGAAAATCTGTCATTTATAAGTCTTTGATTGGCTGTGACACAGAGACGGTGCGAGACAAAACTAGTTTAATCCAGTTTTCATTCCGATCGATACTGCTTACACATTATCCACTGCAGGTGTCACTGGCTTAGAGGGTGAGAGGGCGCAGATAAATTAGATAAAGTCGTTATCGGAAACACTTTTTTATGATTTAACGTATACTGCTAGAAGTTATGTATTATTGTAGCTCTCATCCAGTCGCACATTTTAATATAATTTTTATCCATATCTGTGTTATATTTCACGTAGTTTTGCCTCTTTGAAATTACGTGAATTTGCATTGAAAACAATAGTAAACCATTTTTTCTACCACCCAGAGAAAACAAAACTTGGAAAACGAAACAACGGGGAATTCCCCGCAGTGCGACATCTATAGATAATCTATTTTAAGTCTTTGGCTCTCACCGACTGATGGTCAAGGGTGAGGTAGAGAGCACACAGACAGAAAGACAATTAATTTTGGGAAGCTCTCCATATTATCACTTTCCATGGATA
This sequence comes from Nematoplana nigrocapitula, assembly GCA_032274565.1. Lineage (NCBI taxonomy): Eukaryota > Metazoa > Platyhelminthes > Proseriata > Nematoplanidae > Nematoplana > Nematoplana nigrocapitula. The sequence continues at coordinate 13,004 of JAUYWV010003233.1, forward strand.
AAATATGGTTAAATCCAATGGGGATTTTAAATAGCACTCTGTCAAATGTTTATATTGTTCATATAGACAAAGTAACATTCTCAAAATCCTGCTTCAAATTTAAATCCAGGAATCGATCGTCAATGACTTTCCAGTTAACGCAGTGAACACAGGCATTTGCAAACAGCATGGCTTAGTGTTGTGTATTCAGTTTTTCCTTTGGAATACCATTTTTCTTTCTATATAAAAACAAGAATCAATACAACAGTTTGCCCAACTTCGCCATGTTGGGAATTTCTGGAGAGGATCTCTACGCGACATGTCAGATGCTCAACGAACACCTGACCCAGGCCCAGAGTGACATCATCCTGTGCCGGGCGCGGATCCATGCTCTGGCCTCTAGGCTCACCGACAATCCCAGCTTTGATCCGCCAGACCCCCTGGACAAGTTCAACGATGCAGATATTGCAGCACTTGATTCCCTACAGATGGCAACCAAAGTGAACGAACTAGTGAGTGCGATGACCCATTAGTCATGTACACAAAACCTAAAATAGTTATTATTATTAGATGCAAATACAGTTTCCCTAGGCGAGGGGGCTGGCTATGGATCCCAAATTTTCGGGCCATCTCTATAGCACACTACTAGTTTCGTCCTGATTGGGACTCATCAGGTGTGCGCAAGATTAGGCGAACCCAGCTTGACTTACTACTGGCAAATCAAGTCAGGAGCTCCGGAAACGATTTCGCCACAGCGATTTAATGGCATCACAGCCATGACATACAGTTTATGCAAATGTCTTGTAATTGAATGTGATGGCGTGGTGCCATTAATTTTGCTGTGGTGAAATCATTTTCCCGGAGCGCCTACACTGGCGTACAACTGATGAGTCCCAATAAGGACGAAACTAGTCGTGTACTAGAGTTGGACCGGAACATTTGGAATCCACAGCCAGCCACCTCGCCTGGGGAAAAGGCTTTTGCACCTATTCGTTATTATTAAGGTGTATGCCATAGGTGCCCCATGCCCTCCACTCACACTTGTTCTGCGCAATGTCACACAGGGATTTCAGACTGCCCGCTCCATGCTCCATTCTACCGTTTCTCAACAATTTTGTCATACGATCAACCGTAATTTGATGACCAAAACCTTCAGTTTTCTTCTTTTGATGGCAGTCATCACTCTTTCTGGTTCTTTCCCATGGTTTTCTTCTGTAATTCTTAATCTCTTCCAAACGTATTCCTTGTCTTTACGTCGTACCAATTCAGAGAGGAGTTTCGTTCTTGTAAGACCAAATTTCTAGTGTTTTTATATAAATTAATCTGTGAAGTAGTGATTAAAGCATTTCTTAGATGAAAAATGTTATAATCTCGCTAAAACGCATCCAGTAAACTCCAGCCAGTATAGACAAAAGTTTGATATGTAGAATTTTACTTGGGGAATCTTTTAGTAACATTGTATTACAACTGTTTAAATTAGATCTGCCTGTAGACTTACTAAACTTTAGAGTATGTGTTAAATAAGGACAAGACTTTGACCTACAGAAAAAACTATTTGATATACGTAGCACACTGAAATGTTGACTTGATCCAGTTATGATCAGCCAACGTCATGTTCGATTGTGAAGAACAAATCAGACGCCATCGCCAGCTCTTCCCATTTTGTGCTTTCCTTGCGCATTCTGAATAGCTCATTCCCGTCCATTCGTAGATGTTGCTCATCCAAGTTGACCTCTGCTTCCCTCGAGCCCTCTTCATCTCTACAGTACTTTGCCTTCCTACAGCGTCTGTTGTAAGGAGTTGTGAATAGGAGGGTGTCCCAGATACTTCCGTTTGCTTTCTTGTACTCGTTTCAAGAGGCCCCTTTTAGTTCTTGCCATTACTAGCACTCCTTCATTGCTCGATCCATTTGCAAGGTATTTGAAGCAGCATCCTCAGACACCACAATTCAAAAGCTTTTAGCATTCTCCCCATTAGTTTACTTATCGTCCATGTTTTCCCGCCATACAAAAGAGATGACCAAATGTAACATTTCCCCAATCTCAATCTCGTACCAATATTTAACACTTTTGATGTCAGCAACTCTCTCATATTGCAGAAACTACTTCTTTTCTCTCAATTCTTATCATTAGTTCCTATAATCATCTGCAAATTGCATTCTTATTACGTAGTAATCATTCAGTCAGTAGAAGAGCCATGTCAAAGTCTTCTTCTTATTTTTTTTTCTACTGTTTCCAGCCTCGCCTGTATGACCATATTCAATGATCACTCTTGGCACCGATACCGCAGTGCCGGCTGTACATAGCATCTGAGCAGTCTGATTCTCGTCTGAATGATAATTAATACTACGATTTACGATACTACAATTGACTGTAATTCGCTTACAAATCGGGCAATAAAATAGCAAAGGTGCTTCGCTGAATTGAAAGCCTTCGTCAAGACATACTTCATATACATTGGAAATGTCATATATCATCACTGTAAAGAAGCTGCACGGGGGATCAAGATTTGAATCTGGCGCATTAGAGAACTGGTTTATTGAAAGAAGCTGTGGATAACTCATCACATGTAATCACGCCAGTTAAATATCTGATTTTCTACCAACATATTAAAATCATGTTCTATATAAATGCATAGTTGGCGAGACCACCAGTTTTTTAAACGTGTGAATGTTATGTTCCTTTTACTAATACAGTAAAGTCGCGTTAATCAAGACACTTTGGTTCCCAGAAAAATTCCGGATTAACGAATTTTCCCGAATCATGAATCATTATTTCTCCGGCAATTGAATATCCTCTAACTGTGTATTCGTGTACTACTGGCGGCCAAACCGTCATTTTCATTTGCATGGAAGATATCCCAGAGCAACTTCCATCCAGTCTAACAGAAAATGGAGAAAGTCTATCTTTCTAAATCACTGCAAAATATAATCCAATTTTATTATTCCGTAAATTCAGTATGTACTGTAGTTCGGCTTTTTTGCGTCTCTATTTAAATTTAGTACTATTTTCGAAGCAGGAGTATTTATGTATAGCAAAGTTTATAATGTACTATATGAACATCGTAACTTATATACGATTAAATAGACTTGTAAAAGTCTGTCATTTTACGTTGCTTCAATGCACACAATCCAACCATCACCACTGCATACATCTCCCACAGCGAATACAGGAACTTCCTGTTCGCTTCATCATCCGAGGTGAACTGCTCAAAGTAGGCGATCAGCTGCTCGACATGCTTCCTTGCATCGGTGGTGGTGACGTCCTTCCGTGGCTTATCATCCGAGGTGGACTGCTCAAAGTAGGCGATCAGTTGCTCGACATGCTTCCTTGCATCGGTCGTGGTGACGTCCTTCCGTGGCTCATCATCCGAGGTGGACTGCTCAAAGTAGGCGATCAGCTGCTCGATATGCTTCCTTGCCTCGGTGGGATGACGTTCTTCCGTGACTCATCATCCGAGGTGGACTGCTCAAAGCAGGCGATCAGCTGCTCGACATGCTTCCTTGCATCGGTGGTGGTGTCGTCCTTCCCTGACTCATCATCCGAGGTGGACTGCTCAAAGCAGGCGATCAGCTGCTCGACATGCTTCCTTGCATCGGTGGTGGTGACGACCTTCCGTGGCTCATCATCCGAGGTGGACTGCTCAAATTAGGCGATCAGCTGCTCGACATGCTTCCTTGCCTCAGTCGTAGTGACGTCCTTCCGTGGCTCATCATCCGAGATGGACAGCTCAAGTAGGCGATCAGCTGCTCGATATGCTTCCTTGCCTCGCTGGGATGACGTTCTTCCGTGACTCATCATTCGAGGTGGACTGCTCAAAGCAGGCGATCAGCTGCTCGATATCCTTCCTTGACTCGGTCGTGGTGTCGTCCTTCCGTGGCTCATCATCCGAGGTGGACTGCTCAAGTAGGCGATCAGCTGCTCGACATGCTTCCTTGCCTCAGTCGTAGTGACGTCCTTCCGTGGCTCATCATCCGAGGTGGAGTGCTCAAAGTAGGCGATCAGCTGCTCGATATGCTTCCTTGCATCGGTGGTGGTGACGACCTTCCGTGGCTCATCATCCGAGGGGAACAGCTCAAAGTAGGCGATCAGCTGCTCGATATCCTTCCTTGCCTCGGTCGTGGTGTCGTCCTTCCGTGGCTCATCATCCGAGGTGGACAGCTCAAGTAGGCGATCAGCTGCTCGATATGCTTCCTTGCCTCGCTGGAATGACGTTCTTCCGTGACTCATCATTCGAGGTGGACTGCTCAAAGCAGGCAATCATCTGGTCGACATGCTTCCTTGCCTCGGTCGTGGTGACGTCCTTCCGTGGCACATCATCCGAGGTGGACTGCTCAAAGTAGGCGAACAGCTGCTCGACATGCTTCCTTGCAACGGTCGTAGTGACGTCCTTCCGTGGCTCATCATCCGAGGTGGACTGCACAAAGTAGGCAATCAGCTGCTCGACATGCTTCCTTGCATCGGTGGTGGTGACGACCTTCCGTGGCTCATCATCCGAGGTGGACTGCTC
>JAUYWV010003344.1:0-26200 GCA_032274565.1 Nematoplana nigrocapitula
GGTAGGCTTCCAAAATTGTAAAATCACTTACCCCTGTGGCTGTGAACAGTGCACTACAAAAGTCATCGATCTTACCATGCTATAAACGTCGTCTAACTGATAACAGTCACAGATCCTATAAATGAGATAAAATAAATTTTTACGTATAAAATGTATTGCGAAAAACGAACAACGAAACTTCAAAATACACAATTTTAACTATAATGTACTGTATGTGAAAATCCTTAACAACAAACAATTGTAATTATTTAAATATGCTAGAAGTATAAACAGCTCATTAATATTATCCGGAATATATTTCACATGTTTTCTAAGCATTTGATGTATTCGCTCTCATTTGTGATGATATTACATATCATATAAAGCAAATATATTCGAGTGAGTAAATTTTGTCTTTCGCAAATTGCTTTTAAAATGATTTGAATGATATCAAGGTTCATCGTCTTCAGTTGAAATCTTATCGAGGTAACCAAAAGAAAGGAAAAATGAATCAAGCTAAATACACTTACGGTTATTGCGATTATTCGATATAATAATTTGACATTAAAAATAGTCAGCAAAATCAGCTTTACAATTATTGACAACGTAACATTAAGAACAATATAAACACCATGACAAATGACATAAAAATACGAAGAAAGTAAGATGCTTGAATATTACAAAGAGCACTATTAAGAGTACTAGAAACCCAGTGCTGCTTTGCTTGCCGTAAAACATTACTGAGCAATTATTTTTTGCAAAGATGCCTACTATGTCCGCCCCAATGTCCAAAAGAATTTAAAGATACCCTATTCAGTCTTATTAATTCATTAATACAGACTAAATTCGCCGGAGAAAATTGATTTAACTAAATAGCCTTAAAAATTCTAAAATTGACTGTGATTCGTGGAGAGGTTTTCGCACTGCCATGGTCCGATCACTGGGAAACCTTTTGACTATGACTTGACCAGTGAAATTCTGCGTCGAATGGTGCCTTAGACGGGGTGATAGCGTTAAAAATGAAGAAGATAATGAACAAACAAACCCACACGCAGTGCCAACACCTACTACTGTATTTTTAAGATATATAGATATTGGTAGGCGAGTCAAGGCTGAAATTGGTACCGTGGGAATACTTCTCACGGTCTAATAAGCTTTTCTGCTGATGATATTGCCCGCACAGCCCAACCACGCAGCCAGCGGATGTCGGCTGATCAGGGAGATGAACAGCTGTTTGTAACGTAATTGCTGGCTCCTATCTACATATGTCAGTCATGCGTGAGTATTCTAAAATTGACTGTGATTCGAGGAGAGGTGTTCGTACCACCATGGTAGCTTGAAATTCTGAGTCAGTTGCGTGATAGCGTTAAAAATGAAGAAGATGAACAACAAACAAACCGACACACAGCCAACACCTATTTATAAGTAGATATTTTTTATCAACTACATCCTAATTAATGGAGAACTCAAGATTGTCTCGCATGGCATAAATACATGTAATTGAAAAATGGTTCTCAGACTCGATCACCACATATATACAGTCGCATGTGAATAAACAGCACTGCATGCGACTCGTCCGGTGCTCATTGATACGGCGAACTGCTAGGTGTCGTTTCGTTTGTCTTAAGTAAGACGTGCTTGCTGGATATACGTATACCGAGCAAGTAATTTAGGAGACTATACTCCAACTTTGACACCGAAGTGCCTATTGGGTTCTTGTTGAAAAAATAGGTTTCCAATTCCCTTCATTGCAATGAAGATCAGTTTTGATCACATTGGCGGATAGATAATAAGGACCATGGAATGGAAGAGAAAAATTATAGGGTGAACAAGCCGGTTTGTGTAGCGTCGAAAGTGAAAAAAGCCAGGGAGTTGCTTCGGACTGTCAATTAAAATTAGTCACATGTTTCCAGTATCTGTAAATCTTATTTTTATTGTTTTCGCAATTTGTATCGCATTCGCTCATTTAACGATGAAAATACCGCAAATTAAACTCAAAATTAGTGCATTTATTTTTTCTGCTTTTGACTATTGTAATTCGTTTTTTTATGGCTGCTGGAACTCGTCTATTGCCGTCTCCAGAAGGTACAGAATGGTTGTGCACGGTTTGTTAAGTGTCGTCCCAGATTTGCTTCGGTTTCAGAGGTCCGGAAGGAGCTACACTGGTTATCTGTAACCAGTCATATTCTATACAAAATCTGTTGTCCAGCCCACAAGTGTGTTCACGGTGATGCTCCGGACTATTTGAAAGGTTTCCTTGTACCAGATGCGTAGATTTAAAATCAAGTAGATTCTGCATGTATCTTCAATAAACAAAGTAATATCATATATACGTATACACACAAAGTGTAGCTTTAATTCTAGAAGGCGTATATTGAGTCGACGTGTATCTTGTTTACTTAAAAGATTATATTTACTCTTACTCTTTCATAGATTTCGGTCTACGCGTTTCCAGTGTATATACATACTCCTATCCAGGAGTAGAATTACTCTTCAAATCAATTTATCGTTTACTTTTCTGTAGAGTAAATCTACACCACAAATTGAGTATTGGTACACGAGTGTACACATTTTTATATACTGAACATTAATTGTCTAATCATATTTTCCATATTCACGTGCTCTTTGATAATCTACAACCAATATAAATAGTTGAATCAGAATTTTCCGGAAATTGAATTTGTTATAAATTCTTCATTTATTGCGGCAGGAAAACTCTGAAAAGAATGGTCGTTAGTAATATATGTTTGCGGCAGCCTCTAACTCATCAAAAATGACGTCACCAGTCTAAAAATAGACAATATAGTATTTATTGGATTCCCACGTTCGATTTATAACAGCCTATCAGACTATAGTACGTAAGGGAATTCCCCTGGAGAACCCCTCTCCTCATTTCCCAAGCAAATTTTGAATTCTTCAGTCAAAATTTGAGTTTCCTGCCAAAACTTGACGCACACTTCCCGTTTTGTTAGAAATCGTATTTTTGGAAAGCTCTGTTTATGTATTCAAAGGCACTAAACGTGCCGTTTTGCATAGGTTAAGCTCACAATGGATTTTGTATGTAAAATTCGCATTTCCCGCCTAGTTTGAACTCGTACTTAACGAGTACACTCTGGGTGTTGCCATTGGTTGATATGGCTCAACCTGCACAACACGGCATGCACTGCTATTATGCATTTAAATACAGAAGCAGATGCGCCTTTGTAGAGAGCTTTCCAACGATGCCCTATTAATACGGCTTCATTTGCGTTAAATGAAGCGGTAAAGAACAATCAGTGAGAAACACTCGTAGTGTGCACGTGATCCGGTGCTTATCCTAAACAATCAATATAACTTTTAAACCACTGGACCGATTTAATCAGTTACACATAATATTCGAAAGGTCTTGATGAAACCTTTTCTTTGATACTGTTCACGCCTTCGTAGGAGTTCAAATAAGGCGGAAAATGCAAAATTGACAAAGTATACAAATTCGAGACATACTAGAATGTATGTGAACACATAAACAGATGTGTCTCAATGAGAGCTTTTCAAAATATAAGTCTCGGCGCGGTACGACTTCAAACAAAGCGGGAAAGTACGTGCAAAGGTTTGGCGGGAAACTCAAATTTTGGCTGGAAAATTGAAACTTTCGCGTTGGGAGGGGGGTTCCCAGAGGAATTCCCTAAAATCGGACATACTGTAGTCTGATTTCCAGCTATAAATAGAATGGAGGAATCCATTACATACTATAGTATATTATTAGACCAGTGACATAATTGCTTGTTTAGATGAGTTAGATGCTACCAAACGTATACTACTGCCGTCGCGGGACGAAGGTATTCTTTCATTCTCTTAGGGAGGAAAAGCTATTTTTATGAGTGAATATATCCAGAATTTCACATTTTATCATTTTGCTATTATATTTTAATTATAAGGATAATAATTATAATTGTTGTTTTTGTTCACAGTACAAATTCCACATTTAAATATTATAGAAAATATAGGGCATATACAACACATGAAAGGGAAAACCAGAGCCTCTTTCGATGTCAAGTCGATCACCCGTAAATGATGGAATCAAAATTAAAGGCATTAAAAAGGACACAAAAACAATGAAAACAAGAAATGAAAATCAACCTTCAATCGGGAGGAAACTAAGCTATTCCTCGCTTGGTTCATGTTAGAGCCTTGGTCGCTTCGCTCCTTCGTGTTGCCCAATCAGCGCGGGAGGAAAAGTTTATATTTCCTCCCTCCAGAAAATGGCTTTGTAATGTTTACACATTTCAATAAATTTCATAACATATTCATGATACAGTCGAAATATTTATAAAAAACGTTGGATTACTCAAATAATAATCCACTAACCTCGATGCATTTCTTTAATGCGTTCAGAAAAGTCACAAAACGCACATATGAACATTTCAAGTGGAGTAGATCTGATTTCGTGTTCGATTGTGAGCTAGAAAAATGCATCCAACAGGTTGATAAACACGATGACGAAGGTAAGACCAAAAGAATTACATAGATATGATCACAAACAGTCAGGTCTGGTAACCGAGTTGGCCATTCGATTGAGCCTCGTCGACCAATTCACTTCCCTGCTAAATGTTCACCAAGAGTATTTCTTATGATGCTCCATCCTGTTGAAAGAGTAGTTTCTTTTGTCGGCTCAAGTGTGGTAATAACACCTTTTCAGCAAGGTCTTGTACAAATCCCCATTCACTGTTCGACGGCTGATGTCAAAGCAGAGCTCGTAAGAGTAGCCAATTCTTGCACGCCCAGACAGTTGATGAAGATGTCTGGCCAGGATTGCATAAATGTTGATGTGGATTTCCCGTAACCCAATTAATAATGCACATAATGCTTATTTACTTCGCTTTCAAATAAAAACGAATTCATCAGAAAACGTATGTAATTTTATGAAGCATTGCTGGATCATGTTGAAATTTAGCTGACATTGTCTCACAAAACTATATTATCCTATCATCATCTGCATCACAAATAAACTGAGATTGAACCGACTTTAAGGATAAAAATGTTTTCTTTTTCATTTGAATAAAAAATCTGCTTTAATTAATTTTATTGAAACATAATGGAAAAGATGTGCAAAGCTTAAACATTCATTACGTATGATCCACCTGAATTGAAGGTAAAAGTTTAATGAAATTTATTTTTAATGTGTTATTTGATGCATAAGAAATCAGCTTTAGTAATCATTTGCCTTCTGTCACGGCGAATTACTATATATAAGTGTGGTAGATCTAACTAAATTGTTATAATTTTGCACCTGTCTTTTGAGAATATTTTCACTTGCCATATTAGGGGATAATTGCAACTCAGAACGTTATGTTTAATTTCTCCAACTTAAACAAACGAGTTCCACCATTGGTCTATTGATAAGTAAGCCTATCGATCAGTTTGTTGGTTCCAGTAAATATCACGTAACCATAGTAACACACACCAACTGAACACCCAAATAGTTTGCCTTTCTTTACCCTCAACTGACGCAGAACAGTGTGCGCATTCATTCTAAATACCTGACAATTGGGAAACACTTCATGCTGATACTTTACCTTCCAAGTTAGAATAATTGAATAGGTATGTGCGCAATATTTGTTATTTAGATTCACTGAGATATTTCGTTTATTTTATTTCTTTTACCTTTCTACATTGTGAAACTGAACTATTTGGATTAAATTTTTAAATTCTAATAAGACGACTTGTTTATATTTCACAAACATTGTGTTAATTAATATAAATCAGCTCTAATGCTGTCAAAACTCACAAAAAAATTTGGTGAACCAAAACTTTCAGCAGAACACTTTTGCAGCTGTTTGTTTTCAATTAGTCTCCCATGCTTTTATCTACTAGAATATGTATTATCAAATCGCCTTCCTTGTGTTAAATGTTTCAAAACTTACGACTGTTTTATTCTACCATTGTTTGGCGCAACTTGTTAATTTATGTAACTGCACTGATTCCACCCATGGATTGGGCGAAACTTGTTATGATATACAGTATATGTAAAACTATGTGAAACTAACATCTAATTAAGTATTGTATCTTAATTCAATTAACATTAAAATGATACTTTCGTCTCCATAATACTGCATAAATATTTAAAGGTTAATTAATATTTTTCATGAGATTCACATTATATTTATGCTTAGAAAACTATACGGCAGTTTAAATTTTGTCAGATATACTATATATTTACACAACAGGAAAAATATCACTTGAAATTATTTTTGATTGTGAGAATTTCTGTACCATCTTAAAATCTTTAAATTGAAGTAGCAATATTATCAAAATGTCTGGAGGGACTCACCTTAGTCATATCGAAATATGCCGAATAAAGGCATATATAGAAGTGAATTTATCTGTTGTAGCTATTGCAGTGAAGATGAACTGTGCAGACGTGCGGTCAGGATTTGCATTCTACGGATTTTTTATGCTGAACGAAAGGGCAATGGCGGACTATCCCACCGGGAAGACGGGAAATTTCCTGATGGCCCCACGATTGAAAGAAGCCTTGTACTTCTAAAGAACTTCTCGCCTAGAATGGGGTCGTCAGCACCTTTTCTGGACAACAACCCCAGCATTGGCGTTATGTGGTCTTTATACCGATGAAAGTCGATTTGCTGTACGATGGACGAATAGAAGGTTCAGAGAATGGCGGCTTCAGTGGACAAAGATCTCTGTCCAGTGGTCAAAACACAAGCAGGAAGTGGAGGCTCTGTAAGGGTTTGGGCAGGCATCATCTGTAATCACAAGTCTGCAATGGTTCTCGTAGACGGTACATTGTCTGGTCAGAAGTATCCCGACGATATTCTGGAGACGGTAGGAGTTCCATTTGGTATGGACAGTATAGGGCATGGGTTTCTGGTGAAGGACGACAATGGCACGCCTCATCGATGGGGTATAGTCCAATAATTCCAAAAAGCCCATACCAGATATACCCACATGGAGTGTCCAAGCAAGAGCCCACATATATCAATCCCCTAGATCATTTGTGGGATGAACTTGGAAAGGCAATCAATTGTGGGTATTTTCATAAGCATCATGGTAATTCCCAAGGGAACCCATTGAAAAACCCGTGGGAATGGGAGGGAACGGCAATTTCATTTTCATGCATGACAAGCCTGCTAAACAGATTGAAAATCTTACAATGTATTTTACTGGCTTTCAGTCTTTAGAGACTAGTAGGCTACATAATGAACGACCAGAGTTAACCAGGTTGGTGTCTTCTGTGGATAACGATTGTTTTGTCAACAGTTAGAAAACGTGCCGATTAAAAAGAACACCGAGCATATAGAAAAGCCTGGAGAACTACGGAGCAACCACTGATATCAAAAGCTAAGTATGGTAGTTAGAGGAAACAAACAATAACAATTACTGCAAGAAGGTTTTGATTTCAAAAGATGAAACGTAAAAACTATTTTTCGAACATTCTGCTGTTAGACTGTAAATCTAAAATATTGTAGACCTTATTATAACTAAGATTGTTATTTATCATATTTATCTACTTAATAACAATTGAAGAATTGTTGAAAGATACGTAATTGTTCTGCAACCATAAAATGAGCACCAAACAGTTTTTAATAAAAGTAATGTGTATAGAATAAACACAGTCTAAATTTATTTATATATACGAACTGAAATTGATTTGTTTCAGAATTAGGGAGATAAATGGGATTTTTTCTCCATTCTCTCCTTCTACTGGGAACCGCGGGAGTGTTGCTGGTAAGCAGCCAGTGTCCCGAAGGGTAAGTGCCATTGCAATTAAATGTCTAAATAGAAAAATAAAATAAAACAGATTAAAATCTTGTAATTGAATCAAAGAGGTTTGAATACACTAACTATTAGTTGCCACGCGCGCCAAAACATTTAATTTTGGTTTGGGGTTTTTTGATAGGCAAAAATTGCAGAAATGCTAATACAGTATATATTTTCTTTTACTTTTTTCAAAATGGCAACTAGCTGCTATAAACTGTACAGACAGACAAAATGAAGCGAGAATGTGTTTTATTGTATAAGAAAATTAATCACTAACCTACATGCCTACCAAAGAGCTTTGATGCCTACCAAATTCTACTACTATTTTAAAAATAGAAAATCGACGCATCTGATTGGCCCGAAGGGCAATCAATCCAATTACACGGAAATCATTTATCTTTAAATGGACGTGTCTTTTCTAGTATACTTATTCCAACCTCTTTGAAATTAATACTTTCCCTGTATGTTACATTGTCCAAAATTGTAAAATATATCAATGTGCATAGTTTCAATACATTTTAAAGTAATACAAAGATAACGTTCAATGCGTTATAATTTTAAATTAGAAGTATTTGGATTTTGATGACGAGTCCGAATGCAAAAATAAAACCATCCAAAGTCAGGATAAATGCAGGAACTGTTGACGTGAAGCAAGCGCTATATACGATCACCTCGTATGTGACTGCCACGCACTCAGCCAAGCCAGACTCCTCACCATCCTCACCACCCGGATCCCAACTGTCTGGCCAACTCGAGAATGACGTCGCAGTTTGTCACACGAGTCGAAAGACTCCTCCTGGATTAGGAGCGGGAGAAACAACAACAACAACAGGGTTGTTTGTTCACTTTTTCCATTTACTTGTGTCAACTGACTGATTAATTTTATGTTTTGCAAATTTCCAATCGAAACAAACAACAATAGCAGTGTTTTCCCATGAAATAAGTGTAAGGTTTCCTGCATATAGTGGTATTGAGTTCAGGAAAATACAAAAATGCGTTCAGCTTTAGAAATTATAGTCGTGATGCAGGGATCGAAGAATAAAACCTTGCCATAATTCACAGATGGTCTGGGGATGTATTCTGACTAGCATTTGACGTCATGATCGACCTATAACGTAATATCTAGAAGGATAGTCAGGGAAAAAGTGTTTCATGATGAGAAATTTGAATTAGACAGGGAAGGAAGGTGAATGTAGTTTTATATAAAAACATAACCTTTGTGAATTACAGCATTTTTTTCATTTGAATTATATTAATTATTGAGTCAGATTTCATACTTTGGCAGTAAGAACAAACAAATTATAAACACACAGATAAACAAACGAACAGTTGGTTATTTAAACACGTCGTTGACTAACAGTGGCATCTCTTACTTTCTTTCCGATTTTAAGTAAATTCATTTGTACTGTAACCAACTGTTCTTTTGATTATCTGTCTGTTTGTTTTTCTACCACTTTTTAGAGCTGTTTGAAAATGTTCATATAAAACCGATAGTGTTAAATGTTCTATCTTAGTCTTTTTATTTTTTATAATTCAGTGTCCTGGATGTGGTTCCCTACCTCAGTGATAACAATAATGGCTTTATTTATTGTACGTGGGCTAGGCAACCGTCAGTTTTGACTAATGGGATCAGCTGTTTACTCAGGCTCTTATTTCTAACGAATTATAATTCAGTATATTATACATCAACTGTCCGAGCTAAACCATAGAACAATGCAAATGATAGTTTTATCTGATCAATTTTTGCTATTCTATTCTTGTATACATGGACATTTTTATAGATATGTTTGAAGTTCTCCTTCATTTAACTTTTAAAAAGTCTTTACTGTTCTAAGACTATTTCGATTGATAATTTTAGACAATGTATAAAATAAACCATGGAAGCTGGATTATACAGAGAATAGTAAATGCGATGAAGAAGTAAGAAGAAGAATTGTAAAGGCGAGAAGAGACTTTTGCAAATTTATAGAATTCTTGAGAAGTACCATCAACCTTAACTTGAAGAAAATATTACTACAAACTTGCATAATTTCAGTAGTAGGATGTGCTAGCGAAGCATGGATATTTAGGGAAAAGATCATAGAAAAACTATATCAATTTGAAATGTAATGTTGCAGAAAACTTTTGAAGATAAGATGGACTGAAAAGGTGACCAATGAAGAAGTCTCGAAATTAATTAGAAATTAGAAATACTTAGTTGAAAGTTTGATTGAAAGAAAAATGAAGTTTGCAGGACACGTTATGAGAGGATCCTCAGGGCAGCTACCTGCTTTGGTTCTAGAAAGCATGATAGAAGAGAAACGGGACAGATGTCGGCAAAGAGAAGCTTATCGGGAGATAAGAGGAAGTTAAAGCATCGGGATTGCAAAACGGAAAGATGAGAACAGGCACAATTGGCGTGTTATAGTTGAAAACCTTCTAATATAAGACAATACCTAAGGGATGAATAATATATTCATCACAGGGTTGGGACATTCATATTATAAATGAAATACTATTTTTAGATGCATATCTGTAAAATAGTCTGTCTGTATTTATGGCAAAGTTTTATTTCGATTGGATTTAAATTAGGAAACCGATAATGGCGGCGCTCATTGGAAGTTTAGTTGACAGTATAGTGTTAGATATGCCAGTCTAGTTGATTTATCAATTATTCAATATATGTGAGCGGATGAAGCTTGCAGCATCCTTTTTAACTCCCATCGTCTTATATTTCTTTCCCATTGGAACCGGCCGGGTAAGAGTGACAAAAGATTGCGTGTTTGTCGAAATACAATGACCTATTTGAAAATTACTTGTAAAGCGAAGTGATCGTATATGGGAAACGTTCAGTGCCGCTTTTCTTTTTGCAATGAAATACTGCACATATAAACCGTGACAATAAATTACTGAACGCTATAGTAATAATGCAAAAGATGGTGACTGATAATTTTACAATTAGAATTGTAAAAATACGACGAGGCAGCACTGCCTAATTATTTCTCTTCTTCTTCGTTCACCGCATGCCTACCCATCATCCGGAGGTACTGCACCAGATTTTGCAGTAAAGCGGATGATGTATATGTAATGAAACAAATTCAAATAGAATTAATTGTGTTTTGCCGTGTGTTTTATAGGGTATGACGCGGGTCGATTTTATTTTGGTTGTTAAATCCTATAATTTATTATTTTTATTTTGTTGTGTATAGTTGTGGTCACGGGGACTGTGTGAACAACGAATGTGTTTGCCAACCGTGCTGGACAGGGAAAGTGTGCTCAGAAAGAGGTAAGTAAAGGCATCTGCTAGTAAGCGGTATTCTTTTTAAACTTAGTGTTATTATACGTCATAATAATTATGTTTACGATTCAGAGGCCCGCCAACCATTAATTGAAAACATAAGAGGCAAAAAACAGCGACGTGATAGACCGACTTTTTAATTCTAAAATCAAACGCGTTTCACCTCTGGCGTCACTTCATCAGTGTTGACATTTCAGATGCAGCATAAGGTAAATATGATTCGGAGTACAGAGAACTAATGCAGTATATACGTACAGATTAATCAGTTGGTTGAATGGAGCACAGAAAACTGACTGCAGTAAACAGATTAAAAATCGCGCACTAGTACAGGTGTAATAAAGTCCCACAAAAACAAAAAACAAAAAATTAAAACGACGCAGACTCAACATAAAACCACGCTCGCTTCGTCTATTCAAATTAGGTTTAAATTTAGCCTTGCATAGGGCTTTCGTAATGATGAGTTTAAAACGGTCGCTTTCTCTACAGATAACAGAATGACTAAATTAGTACCAGATCAGCTCGGTTGTGAGCAAACACACTAGATGGAGGACAAATGTGTAGAAAGCGCGGAAGGTGCGGGGTAGGACCTAGAGCAACACCATCATAACCCAATACACACCCACCTAAACGACCGAAAGAACCAACCCAGTATAGGTGGTCTCTCATGTCGTGCAAGGTATTTCTGCTATCGATTTATATTATTCTGTTAACCAACGAGAGGATTCCACTGTCTAATTGAACTATTTCATCATCGATCGTTGTTATTCACCAAACGAATGATGGAATTCCACAATTGACTGGTAAATCCCGTATTAACTATGCTAAAGAATGTATTGATTTAAGATTTTGAAAGATCCCGGGAGTTCCTAATATCCCGTGCTAGACAGAAAAATATATAGTAAACACATGTGGTGTGGGGTGGGACTTAAACCAGCACCATCATAAACCAGATCACTAATTTGTATATTTATTCATAAGTTTGATTACCTACATGACTAATGTAATGTATTATCTTTAGCCCCCATACGACCGACCTTCCGACAATCATTCTACCAAGCGAATGTCCTAAATGACTTAGTGGGTGGACATACAGTACTAACTGTGGCTGCCTTTTGTTCGTCCATCACAACTTCAGATAGTTGTCCATGTAAGTCTCTGAGCTATTCGATAGTAGAAAACCCGTTCCCTGATCTATTTGGGATTAACGAGCGAAACGGAGAAGTTCGATCCCGAGACAAAGTACAACAAGGACGCTACAGGTTAAGAGTACGCGTGACCAATGAAAAACAATTAACCGATCACTACGATCTCACAACGGTGGACATAAGTGTTGGACCTGGAAACGTTCCTTCTGTGGAGCAGGCTGAACATGTGCTCAAGAGAGAACGACGTGTAAGTAGTCACCATTTGATATTACATATAATTTTCATCTTATGCATATTGTATGTACTGTATATTTTTTATAATCAATAAAAACGTCAGTGGAATAATATTTTTATTGATCGGTGTAACAACATAATCTTTTAACATGAATACAGAAATACCACGTATCAGTACATAACAAAGCGAAAACACAACATAAGGCGGTATATTATTACAAACAGTTTTAAACAATACTGGTAATGATAACTAAACGACCTCAAATATTAATTATCTGACATTCATTAAAGCTACTTGCAGACAAATGAAAAGATTATTCTTTTCGCCGGTTGGTGCGCCAAAAGGCATATTATACCTACAAGAAGGTAGGATGTGAGGATAAAGGTAATGCAAGGGATGGTCCGGTGACACACATTTCACTCAGTCAAGTTGCGGAAGCTTTCATAGATGCAATCTAAAAATAAAATAAAATAAATAAAGCAGTCATTGAGACCACCAGCAAACACCGAGCACGCGAAAAGATTACTTCTATCAATACCAGATTTCTTTAGTAGACGTAGGGCACATAAAGTCGTCTTCTAGCTGTGAGGATCACCTCGGAGTTGTGCTTAGCCCATGCTAAATATAGGCATCAAAATGAATGCATTGTCGGCGTATTTAACATCTTGGGTTGTAACATCACAATGGGAGTGCAAGTCCGACGCGTATAAAATAAACAAAGCGGACCAATTTATGAACCCTGAGGGACACCAGCAGATGGGATAATTGATGAATTACTTGTAGTCGAATGTTGAAAAATTGGCAGCGTAGAACAGGAACGTGATCGACAAATGTTGTAAAAGCTAAATTCCTTTCTCCAAAATGAAAAATCAATCGCGGAAAGCAACTAAATGTGAAACAAAGTGAAATAATAACAGATGTTTTATTAACGTACAGTATATGAATGTTGTAGTTTCATTTAATTTTAGACTAAATCCAGAGAGCATTTTACTTGTTATTTAAGAATAAATTTATTTGCGAGACTGTTTCTATATTTTAGAAATGTGCAGGTTATAACAAAAACTGTTAGTAAAATAATTTCTTTTGCTTTTAAAGCAATAAAGGCTGTTTCCCAAATGAAGTCCCCAATTTTGTGTTCTACTACTATATTTCATTTTAGGCCGTTGTAAACGCCCCAACCAACATTACCTTCGACCTGGTAAAAATCTACCCCGTGGAAAACATCACACATATCTATTTTGGCAGTCGACTCAAATTCCAACTCACTGTAACATTCCCAACCGGTCTGACAGGAATATCTGTGGAACTATTTGCTCCGGACAACGAGACTGCCGTGATGACGCTGTGCAACGCTCAAATCACACAAGTTGGTGATAAGTTAAACGTGAACGAAGCCGATATTATGTCGCAAGTCACTTTTGAGGGAAAGAATGGTGCAAAATGGCCTGTAAGTTTTATTCAATTTTTAATACTGTATGTTTACTGTTTTGTAGGTACTTGCATTGGATAAATCGTTTGTTTGATTTAAGAAATTACGTAAAATTATTTATTGTTATTTTACAGTGGGATTCATTAAATGTAACTTTCATAAAACTGTAACAACACTGATTATATGCAATCAGCGAATAAAAAATATAAATACAAATGGATCACAAAAAGAGTGTTGTGACCTTGTTATCCACGAACATTGATCCTTAAAATGCTTCAACGTTTCGCATTTAGTGAGTCTTGAGTGGTTTGTCACCTTGTCACATACATACTACGACAAATGTTTGAGGCTTATTAACTATACCCATATTTGCATTGGAAATATGTACCAGTAAGCCAAGGATGCGTCCTCGTCCCCTCCCTCCCTTCATCCCGATAGACAGACCCTCTTATAGAGGTGCGTGGATACTTAATGCCTGCTTGCTGCTTTTATTATTCTCATACGAAGTTTCAATTGTAACCAAATATACGAGACGGACGGACACGCATACACAAAGCATTGTATAGAGATGCGAGGACATATCTAACTGTAAAATAATGAGTGTACAACCGCTATTTATGGGAATATTGGAAAACGAAATCAAGGATGTTTCGTAATTCTTTGTTATCTCAATGTCACAATTTTACCAAGGCGATGAGCTTCACCACCAGCGCTGATAAATCAATAACCAGTGTGAATACAATTTCAAACGCAGTTGACACAAAGAAACGATCTGATCACAGTGTGCATTACACATTTGGTTACAAAATTAATAAAAACTGCAGATACTAGGTCCTATAAAGCCAATATGAAGCAGTGTGCTGTTGAGATATCTCGTCTTAAAAAGAAAGGGTAACGACAAAGCCTAGGACTACAAGTAAGAATTTATTCATTTGTTTGACATTTTTTTCTAAATCATAGTTATCCACTGCAGCTGTCGTCGTCGTCATCCAGCTGTTGAAATAATGGATCAGAGAGAACTATACTAGATTATCCAGATTAAATCCGTTAGAAGAAAGATAGTGTATCTACACCTTGAAGAAGTTTAGTGTATGATGATTTAAAAAACGACGTCAATTCAGTTTCTTCTTTAAAGAAGTTAAAATTGTTCGCTATTTCCAGATTTATTAAGTTTAATGTCATCTAAAGTCCACAATGTCAGTCAGTCAGTCAGTAGTTCATTCTTCTTGCGGAGGTTGGAGATCATGGATGTTCACTTTCTTCGGTCTTGCGCTTGTCTCGTCACCTCCACAGTCCATCCATCCATTCCTTGATATCGTCCATCCCCTTTCTTCTTGGTTTTCCTCTACCTCTCATATCTTCGATTCTTCCGGTTATCACGTCATTCTCTCTCGACTCATGTCACAGAATGTGACCACAGAACTGCAATTTCCTTGTTTTGAAGTTGTTTAAAAGTTATTCTTTTTAAACTGCCATCTCTAGGACTCTCTCGTTGCTGACCTTTTGGAATCACCTCAACTTCACCATCTCTCGCAATGCCCACATTTCAGTCGCCTCAATTCTTCTTTCCATATAGCCTTAGAAATCGTCCAAGCCTCACATCCGCCCATTCCTCTTATTTATTATATCTTTAACTGCCCCGTATGGGTCAGGAGGCCTAGTAGGCTGTTTACTCGCGTAATGTTTTGCGTTTTCACATCGACTCTCAAGTCGGTCTATGTTTCTATACAGAAATGCCCAAGTACGCAGACGACACAACTACGATAATTCCGCTCTCCAAAGACATTATCACTGCAGACATACAAAAGCTCAAAGATAAGATTAGCAATAGATGACTATGCATGCGCACCGGAAAACCGACTGAAACTTAAAGTCGTAAAAACCAAAGCTCTGAGTTTTAGGAAATCCAACAAACTTGATATATCCATGACCAATATACCGACACCGATATAACAGAAATAATGTACGAAGTAAAACTTTTGGCTTTTACCTCAACAATCGCCTCAATTGGGACACGCGCATCAACTATGTAAGAAAGGTTGCCTCACAAAGGATCTACATCATTCGATTTCTAAGGCCGTTGATTACAAAATCCGAACTACAATTGGTCTACGAGTCATCAATTCGAAGTATATTTGAATGCTACAGTTACCTTTATGTCTCTTCAAATGACAAACTAAACCGTTCGGTTTAGTAATTGAATGAGGAATTTGTCTTCCTTAGATGAATAAAAAGGAAAAACGGTTTAACTCGAGGTTAATTATTCTACTGTATGTTGATTTTTGTTTCTTTAGATTATAATATAATCAATAAACGTTTCCTATTGTCCTCTCACCTTGTTCAATAAACGTCTATTCTTCTTCTTCTTATTATTATTAGTAGTAGTATGATCTTAACCTTTCTTATAGACTGACCCCACCAAACATATTTTTATGCTAGAAACACCCATATGACTAAAATCCACATCCAGTGAGATAGTGTAAGGGGGCTCCATCAAATGCCTATAACAAAAGAATAACTTTTTTGTGGTACTTGCAATGTGAACAGTCTTACACAGGAAGGAAATTGAGTAACGGAATTCGAATGATCTCTGGAGTTTGGGGATGCGGTGGCTTAATCCTCATCCTTTTTAGGAGGTTTGAAACCGCCCTTAACAAAATACGAAAAATACATTTAACGTACTTCAACATAGGATTGCCTATGAATTGTTGCAAACAACGCTAAAACGAATGTTGACGGAATGAAAACAAAAAAGGACAAAATAATATTTGTTTTCATTGCCTCGGCAACTCGGTGTGTGTATGCACAATTATCAGACAAGAATCTTTCATTTTCTCCCTAGCAACGCCTAGTCCTAATATACTGTAAAAAGCCTCATAAATGTATACAGTGAAGGTTGCGTGTCCGATGTTAAATCATGAAAACATTACTTTTGTATTTGTTACTATATGGAGAAAAAGTCAGGAGGTGATTTCTGAAGACCTGCGTTTCCTAAATTTCTCACACAAATGTCTTTTTGTTTTTCTATATAAACATGAAATGTCGTGCTCAATTTGACAAATCTATTTTTAAATGATATTGCACAAAAGATCTTTTGAGGTTACGAGTCCTCAATGAAACGCAATTTTTACAGAGTTTTTAGTTCATTTAAGCAAAAGGTGACCAATTTAAAAATCTTGTTCAACATAAATTCGGTGACATTTTCCTCTTTTATAAGAAAAGTATCGAAAACTATGTTCACCACTATTCTTTATGTTTGTAACTTTAACCTATACATTTAAACTAAGCAACAACAGGAGTGGTTAATTAAACAAGATATTCAGAAAAGATTTAATGTATACAAAATTCAAAAGGCTACTAATTGGATCAAGACAATAATGAATGATTTGGATTGGATTGGAATAATGTATACTGGAAACCGTTCGTAAACATGTGTGATATAAAACAAGGGATGTAAGGATTTTATGCTGGGCGTAATGTTTATCTGAAAGTAAAAAAAGCTGATTTCATAATAGAGAATTGAAATTTCAAACTACTCGCACCCATGGAGCGAGGTGGGTATAGGGAGTGGAGGGAGACCACATGGTTTGTAATCAGCGGAGAGAATATATCTACATGTAGTCCGTAGTCATAGGTATATTTCACGAATGTTATGTATTGCCTGTGAGTGGCATAGCAAGGCTTCTTTCCTGGCAACTTTAATGGTAGAAAAAATTGGTAATGTTTGTTGAGTACTTTGGTTAGTAGGAAAGGTTCGGGGAAGCTAGGCTATTTTTTCTTGCGTCTCTATAGCCGAAGATCCGGACCTTCCCCCGAGTCAAGAGGGGTTTCGGCTAGCGCAGTTTTTAAATTATTTTGGTTAGGATTAGTTTAGGTTTAGTTTGGGAAGGCTAGTGTAGTTTTGTTTGTCTATGGGTGTTTTCCGTTTTGGGGACAAATCCGGCATTGTTTACTGAAACTGCATCCAACAATAATTTTTATACATTAAAGTAGATCAATTGCGTTGTCAAGGAGAATTTCGTTGAAGGCCAGTCACATTAACAATTTCATCTAGTAAGCATCAAACAAGTTATAACATTTTTCTATAGGTTAAGATTACGCAAGTTTGTAGCTCTATTCCCCTATACTATAGTAAACGTTGTCAAAAAATACTACTATACTATCGCTGAATATAATAGTTCTAAAAGTATTTAGTCTATAAACATTACTACTATTTACATGCAGATTAATTAAAAATACATTGCATATAAAGGTTCTTAGAGTCAATATTCTGCTTATCGGGATTATGATTTTTGATTTTGTTTTTATGGATAATTTTTGTGATCGTATAAGTCTGTTTGACTCACAAATCATTTGCAGAAGGTACAAAATTCAGTTCCATAATACAAATGAACCTTCCACAATTTCTGAGACTTTTCCGATATCCTGCAAAGACTGCAAATTCCTCTACAACAACAGGATGTATTAGAATAAATTCCTCCATAATAATACTGATCTACCGTCTCATGACCTCGCTGGTCTTCAGTATTTCACTAGACGGCTCTGAAAGCTGGACGCTGACTCAAGACGTATCGACGCTTTCGAACTCTGGTGTTGGCGTCGTATCTTGTAGATCAGCTCGTGTAAGGAATTTCTAATATGTAGACGCAAGCAGAAGTCGACTAGCCACACCAAACTTCATCGAAACTAAACAAAAATACTAAAAAAAAGCTCCAAACGTACACCTTATTTACACCATTAATATTGGCCCAGTATGAACTCTCCAATACACTACTCCCGAGGGTTTTGAAATAATTATATCGATTCAAATTTGCTATTCCAAAATGCATATCAGAAATGTTTATCTATAGTCAGAAGTCATTGATAGTTATCGTTCAGTTATTGTGTATAATGTAATTTCTTTTATTTTTCATTGTTTTAATATGAGGTTGAGTAAAGTATACGCACACCAATGTTTAGATTCATATAGTTGTAAAAATAATCTTCAGCATATGGACGTCACTTGTTTTATTTTTAGTCTTCTATATTTTAAAGCAGATAGCTTTTAGAGGTATCAAAATTATTTATTACCTTATTGTCTTCTGCTCTACCTAACATCACTATGGTGCGTAAAGTATGAATATCGCTTTACGTGTTGTGTAGTCAGGCAGTCTCTTAACTACCAGCTCCAGCACCTCTCTAAAGTATTGTACAAGTCACCTCCAACAAACGCGACATTTAAACAATAGGAAAGGCATCTTTTCAGATTTTTCTTCCTAGTGGTTAAACAATGATACCAAAGTTTTCTGCTATTTCCAGTGAACACAAATGGAAGGATGAAATACGATGGAGTCTCCTAAGCAATATTCCAGGCAAAGGGATCAGTGTTTGCTTAGTGTTTTGTTTCTGAAATTTTTATTTACTTCGCTGCTTAGCAACAAATGATGACTTTCGTGCCTCTAGTTTTGAGTGTGGAGAACACATGGATACGGAACAGTTCCTCGAGTAGTGATAGCTATAAAGTTGCCCAAGTTTTCTTTTCATAAATACATTTATAATCAGAAAAAATGTAACATTCTGAGGTAGATTAAAACCTAAGATTTTACTATGTAGATAATTTAAACAATACATAAGAAAAATAAGTATACTACCAATTTCAGCTTAATTATATTTTGTAAAACATAAACATATTCTATAGTAATTGCGTAATATAGAGATATAATTCAGTTGTGGTTATTTTAATTATATTTTAAATAGAAGAAGCAAATATTTGACCATATATACTGTAGGTTTTAAATGAAAAATATTTTTTTTTTTTATAATTATCTTACTCTTCAACAACATTTTAAAAATTATTCTTTTATTTCTACTATTTATTACCACAACGAACAAAGACCTATTTTAGATTGGCTGACTCGTGCATGTAAAGCAAGCTAGTACCCCTATTATCTATGGGAGATTAGATTAATGGTAATTGATTCTAATAAATTAGATATTGAACTCCTTGGTCAACGAGGAGAAGAAGTGGAAGAGTTTGTGTGCTTGGACTCACTCATCAGGACTAAAGGAAGTATCTCAAAGGAGACACGAAGAAGACTAGCTATGGCATAAACGGCAGCACAAATAATGTTGATCGTTTGGATGAGTATAGAGAAATGAATCTCTATAAGGCTTAAGATACGCATTCTTCGTGAAAGAGTTCTTCAATTGCTGTCCATGAG
This sequence comes from Nematoplana nigrocapitula, assembly GCA_032274565.1. NCBI lineage: Eukaryota > Metazoa > Platyhelminthes > Proseriata > Nematoplanidae > Nematoplana > Nematoplana nigrocapitula. The sequence continues at coordinate 20,024 of JAUYWV010003344.1, forward strand.
CATGAGTCTCGGGCTATGACTAAAATGACGAACGAAGTGTCTATTCTTTCGAATTGTGCCCTGGAGTGAAAGAAGAACCAATTTATGAGTGCTTGACACCATCGGAGTAATTGAGCTCGGACCAGTTGCGGAATGAAAAACAAAGAGAAAAGTGAGATTCTTCTGACACATCTAACACTTCGAGGAGGCTTCGACAAGGAGACCATCTAAGGTTCTGTAAAAGGTAAAAGAAGAAGCCGACGTCCCGCAAAGACGTTAATCGGTGACATGAAGAAGTGGACTGGCCGCAGCATCAAGAACAGCAGCGGACCGTAAGAAATGGCGTGCGATCGTATAGGCCACCCCAGTGCGGCTTGCGCCACCCGACTGAATGATGTTGATGATCTATAACTATATTTGTGGTGATCTGTCGCGATGTCCTTCTGTACGCTTACAACTCGAGAACGGAACAAGGCAGAGGGTTGCAAAGGGTCTCAAATGAACTGGCATTTTACTGAGAGTAATATAGGCCCATTAAAAGTGCATTTATAATAGAAAGAAAATTTTAAATGATTTGAAACCAGGTAACAACGTGCGATATTTAGATTACCATCATACGGTTATATTTCATCACCACTATTAAATTTGAGAGTAATCCATTAGCCCCCCTTATGTTGACCCCGATTTGATCCAAAGAAAGTATTTCTCAACAATATTATCCTCTCTGCCTTTTCCTACTGAATCATCAGAATAAATTATTTAATTGAAAGTTTGGTTGTTTCCTGAGTATTTTATTGCCTTATGTATCCCCCGAGCGAAGCCGGGTACCCCCGCTAGTTCATTATTAACTATTTATGCTGAATGGGTTGTCGCAGAAAGAATCAGCATGAACATATCAGTCAATCATCTTCTGTGTTTCGCTTTCGCTATGTTACGATAAATTTTTATCCGTGATAAAGTCTGGTTACATACAATAAAATAGTAATAAGAAGTACCGCATTGGAAATCAAAGGAATATTAATAGAGAATATACTTGGAACAATTAAACATAGAAAATAACTAAAAAGCAGTTGACTATTAGGGACAAATAGTAAAGGCGTTAGTTTTCTAATAAAAATATCCATATAATGGTAAGTGTAAAACTGTTTTGTTTGTGACTTGTGAGATAAGCCTTCTGTTCTGATATCACCGCTATACATTTCTGCATTTGATGTTTGCATTTTATACATATATTATTTGTTTTTCCTAGTCCTTAAAAGGAACAATGTGTTCCGCTGACTACTTTTATCAACTATTTGGAGATTTTTGTATCGTTTCAGTATGTAAGAGCGGTATTTCCCCTAGGCAACGTGACCAACAGTGCTACAACTAGTGCTGCAATGACAGATTTTGCGGTCATCTTCCAATTCGAGGCTGTGATGGTTTATAACAATCAAACTGTCAATGGGAGCGTGTACTGGGTGAGCGCCGGGGCAGAATACAACAATGCGGATGAAATATGGGTGGGTCAGGCCTCATTCCTGGCTGTCACAGATCCGGATACCAGTTCCGTCGCAAACGTCGCAATTATTGGAAGTTCGAATGTTTATCCAGAACGCGTGGCTTCTTACCAGTTGGATATGATCATTCCACGTAGATACGCGGAATTAGTGGTAAGGCGATAAATATATTTTTCATCGTCTAAATCATAAACGAATTACAAAGACATTTTTGAATATGTCTCTCATTTATGGTCGTTTTTGTTTGAAGCACGATACACTACAGTAGAATAAAAATTAGTATTACTAAATATAAATATTTAATTTAGGAAATCAAGTACGGTATACCTTTTTTTACAGCGTTTGTATAAATATTGTTTTAGTTATTTTTAAATTTTTGTTTTCTTTCAGAAATGGCATGTTCGACAAGTACTGGGTAAGATTCGAACCCGTACCCTAATGATAAGTAATCGAACTACTTAACCACTAGGCCACGAGATCGCCTGTCGGGCATGCCATTTCTGAGAGAAACCTGGCATGGAATTGTACGTTGTCGATCTTCGAATCGGAGGCGGCACCGTATGATGATAATGATGACGATGAAGCGAAATAAATATATTTTATAGAATGTGCAGTCCTCCTTGAGCAAACTTGTCAACACTCAACTGTGATGTTGCTTTACTGTGCTACTGGCACATAACTCTACAGTATAGTGACATATTTGGGTAGCAAGTCCTTGCTTAACTTTTTCATTGCAGGCAACAACTCTTCATATGAATTTAAAATCGGGTTCTATAATTGTCCGGATGTATAATATTCAGCCTCACTTCAGAAAACTGTTGATGAACTGTATACCAAGAGTGCAAAATAATGTGTGTGACATATGATCTGCACAGCTCGCGTTTTGTTAATTATGTGGCGCTCAAACAGCGTGAAGGGTAAAATTATTTGCTTTTCAATAATTCTTTTTGATTTCGTCATATGGGTTGTGGTTTGTTTTGATTTCTAAAGAAGGACATTTTCTGTAAACCATCAGTTAGGAAATTTAACGCACTGAAGTTGTACCTTCCTCTTATTCAAATAGTCAGATATTTTTTAATACGTTTATATGAAGAGAAAAAGTAATCCAAGTAACAAGCCATCATTGAAACTGCTATTTGCGCGTCAAACTTATGTAGAAATTGCTCCAGAATGATAGTGGTAATTGCGTCCAAGCTAATGTAAAAAGAATTGCTGCATAAGTTTTGGGAACAGTTTTCCTTTAGAACGGTACAAAATATGCAGTAATACATTTTGTATTTCAAGTTTCGGCGAGTGCCCTCCAAGTTACTCCCTGTGTATTACGCTATGGATTTAACAGTGAATTGTTTTTGTGACCTCTGGCCGCCTCAAAATAAATAAAGGCGATAATTCTAACACAAATTTAAAGTATACTGTATACTCATCTACACAGAAATCCATTGACGATAATGATTATAAGTAAATAACAGAATAACAGTGATTGCATTTGATACTGTTCTGAGTGATTTTATGGAGCCAACTGCTTTCGAGTAACATCTTCTTTACCAGGAAGTCGGACTTATTTGGATTACTTATTATTAATATTCTTCTTCTTTCATGTTACTCCATATTTTAAGCTTACGCACCAAGTAAATATCTTTTGAGAAGTTTATTCAACAGTTTTCTATTTTGAATTGCATAACATTTATGTACGTATAAGTGTGCTACAGAAATTCTCTTTCAGTAGTAAGAGAATTCCACCCCCTGCTGACCTTGACCATTTGAACTCGTGCAGCGCGCAACGCGTTGCCTCACCAATCCCCACACCCCCTTTGTTCTCTCTCGCGCGAAACGATATGACTCACACCTCGCCCCTCCTACATATATATACATACTGTATGTTAGCGCAGAGAACAGAAATCAGTTCTCTCTTGGACGCCGCACCAGCAACATCTCTCTGCTCAAATGTGAACGAACTTGCCCAAACGTGTCCGAACGTTAACTATCTTTTACGAAATAGTGATTATCCTCTCCGAAAATCAGGAACTGCTTGCTTTTACTGTTGGACCTCACCGAGTGATCAAAATTAAAGGGAGCATTCATATGCCTAATCTACGATCAACGGATTGTCATCCCATCCTGATAAATAGTCCATCCTACTACTACAGCGTTATAGCATAGGGGTATTATTCCCTACCCAATCAAGCTTCTCCGATAGTTTTATCCCAAATCTGGAGAAGTGTGTGGCGCCGCTGGTCAAAGAATATATGGAGAAACACGCTGATAAAATCCCTGCGTATATTCGAGAGGTTTTCTTAGCCAAGCTTGCCTTTGTATTCTTTGTCTGGTTTACCATATCGAAGACCCATAATTCGTGTCCACTGCTGCTCCATATGCTCGATTATCTTTCCTTTCCACACTGTAACATTTTCAGGTCCCAGTGGAAGATCTTCTGTCTGGTCCTTGAGGTTGGGTGAGTATTAGGGATCCGCCTCCACCAAACATCCTTGATCTTTGGTAAAATTGAAATTGATCAGGTCCAGCGTGTTAGTTTCCTTCTCCGATAGCCAACGGAAATTGCGTTGAAGGAGTTTCTGGGAAAGGGCATGTACATACAAGTTGTTCGCATGGAAAGAGTAGATTGCGAAGGGACTCGCTTGTAAGTTTCGGGAACGCGAGGAAAATTGGTAACCAAGTGGTGCTGGTTGATAAATGTCATTCCGACTCGAATATCATTTTCCAACATGGTATCCAAATCCCAGTCGGTGAGCAAATCCACTCCCATTCCCGTATATTTGAAGGTAGAATCCATGTGAGTAGTAGTCCACAATCCTCCATCAGACTGACAATGCGGAAATTTCAAACACATCTGTCACCTGATAAATGTCCAGTTTCAGATAGGCTGCTATATCATCGCTAAACGTGTGGCAGTATGAGATGTTTCCATTCTTGTTTAGGTCTCGTGTACTCCTCCTCACTATTCTCTTCGCGAGTAAGTGAACTTTAAAACGATTTGCTTGGTGGGAGCTGAGTTTGTTTCATGCAATCGGTCGAAAGAATTAAAATTGCTATAAGACCACAGTCCCTTAGCTGTAATTAGTTTGTCAAAGTTTTGTCTATGGCATAGTGAGGGTAAGTGAGGATCATGTTGCAAACGAGTGTCGAGAGAGGTCTTCATAAACTGAAAACTGTTAAGGAATTCTATCTTCATGTACACCATTTCTCCGTATTGTTTTTTGTCATGGTAGGTGCTGCCACAAATTGACCATATAGGGACATATATTTCTCCTCGGATTGAGGAATCACAGTCAACTGCCATTCCTTCATCTTGCCGAGTTCAGTAGCAGAGTACATGCAGTATATAGTTGCGCAGATTATGGAATAAAATAGGCAAAGAAGCGCGCTTCAACTTCATTCACTCCAGTGTTGCAGTCTTGACATGCTGCACCTTGGTATGCTCCATTCAGATGTTGATGCTCTTCAGGCTTTCCAGACAAATACCAAGAATACTATTACACGACCATGATTCAATTCATTTGACTTTGAATGAAACACTTTATCTAGCACCAAAGAAAACCTTCTATTTCACGATACACTTGTCTAATAAATTCCTCCATCTACAAAACAAAGGACCCTTTATTTATAAATAATTTCTCTAACTTTGTCGCACATTATACGGTCGGAATATTGTTATGTCAATAAGAGAAATCCGGCCATTTCATCACCACTAACTTTCTAATCCAATAGGCTATACTTATTATATTCGCACAGGAGAGTATGAAAAGTCATAAGGATGTCCAAAAACAAATATAAATTTATTCAACATATTGATAGATAATATTCTGTACATTAAGCGGTGTATGAGTTGAATGCACATAAACCAAAATACTGTGATTTTGCACACTGTTATGATAAAAAACAACTTATCCAAAAGCTTGTTCGACGTATTAAGACCAAGAAAATTGAAATACAAATAGAACGTAGCTACGCTGCTGATCAGCAAATAGAGCAACTTCTTCAAGAAAAAGAGCGTGATCAGTTTCACACCAAAACATTTGTAGTGTTTTGATTCGGCAATTGACACTAACCGTATGGAAGTATTATCGACTATACTAACCATTTGACAAGTATCCTTTTGAAGAGTCACTATTGAGAAGTTGAGAAGTAGTTGATTATGTCAATAAAAATATTGATCTCTGATAATACTCGTAGCGGAGAGTAGAAGAAAAATTCCATCTCTTACAATATAATCGAGCTTATTAACCCAATCTCCCAAAGCCTTAGTTGGAAATATTCCTAATATATTGGTTTTGATCATGCTCACAGTTTATGCACTTCAGCGGAAGGATAGTTAGCAGAAGGACACATTCGGATCGAAGTTCAGAATGATGGCATTTCAGCAGAAGGATACATACATCTAATCTCGAAGAAGGATTGTACGAAATGATAGTTCGAAGTATCACTTCAGCAGAAGGATACGTTCGAAGGATTGTCTCAGAAAAATAGTTCACGTTAGAGTTCGTTCGAAGTCTCGTAGTTCAAATGTTTGTACACGTTCGGGCAAGCTCGTTCACGTTCGGGCACGTTTGGGCAATTTCGTTCACGTTTGGTCAAGGAGAGAGATGTTGCTTGTTTGGCATCCAAGACAGAACTATAGTTATTTTGCTCTGCGCTAGCATATAGGCGGGTGTTGGGGTCGATTTTGGTGAGTTCATCGTGT
>JAUYWV010003345.1:0-17491 GCA_032274565.1 Nematoplana nigrocapitula
CATATAATGTTTAATTTATCTGCCGCAGACTGTCATAAATTTGGCACATTCGGACACATTCTGACTATAAAGGTACTTCAGGCCGATATAGTTCTCTCGAATGTATTCGGCCCAAAAAATGAATGTCATCCGGTGTCTTTTAACTTAACGAAAGGCACTCCACGTCATTATATTGTTCATCCTATACATTTACTTTTCAAGTTAAATCCCCGGTTTCCTACTTGTAAGTAGTCGTATGGAAAAATAAATAGCACCATTCGATTTGTCTCGTCAAAATCTTTGTATCGGACGAAAACAGAAAAATATATTTCTTTACACCTGTATACAGTATGTACAATGAAAAACAAAATGCAAATATTTACAAATTAATATTTAAGTTAATCGTACAGGGCTTATCAACATGCAATGTGATTCGGATAGTCTAAAGGACCGCGCATCGTTGAAGAGAGCGCACTTTTATTAAACTGCACGTTAACACTGAATAAACTTCGTACTACAAACTGTGAATAGAAATCGATCGAAAAATCAATAAGCACTGATTGGATTTCAGATCTGATGGTACCAATCGATTCATTTCTTCATTAACTATCCATAGATACTACTTTCGTGTTCGTAGCAGTAGTATAAAGTATTTTAATTAATTTTCTAAATAGAAATCGATCGATAAAATCTGGCTAACACTTGTGCGATTTGACTGGGAGCGAAATTGAGCGTCTGTTTCAGAAGAAGACAAAAACAGCGACCACCCTTATAAGCCAATAGATTCACAAATTTACTAGTTCGCCAAACCTTTGTAACGTCAAGCTAGCTGTGGAAATTTCATGTGCTTTGTTTGTGTGAGCGGGAAGAGATCCTGTGCTTTGTATGTGTAAGGGGAAGAGAATGTGTGTGCGTGTGCTATATTCGACGGCTCGAGGGGAAGAGAAATGATGAGTCACATGCTCTCTGTGGACGAAAAATGCGAGAGAGGGGAAGAGAAACGATGACTCACTGCTGTCTTGTGAAGGAAATGCAACGAGAGATTTCGCCCGCCCCCCGGCGAATTTGAAACAGCCAACTTTTCGCCCAGCCCCCGGCGAATTTAAAAACAACTATAACTTTGTAACCACTCAACCAAATGGAATGAAACAAACGGTTTTCAAATCGTCTCGACAATACCTATCCATCTATACTACTTCCAAGTTCATACCAGTAGTATAAAGTATTTTAATTAATTTTTAAATAAAAATCAATATTCGCTGAACGAATTTCATATCTGACGATTCTTTCATCATTACCTATCCATTGAGACTACTTTCGAGTTCGTAGCAGTAGTATAAAGTATTTTAATTAATTTTAAAATAAAAATCTACCGATAAATTTGATAATCACTTGATTTGTCTCACCAATACCTTTGCATCAATATATATAAACGCCGTACTATATAATGTCCTTAAAGAAACCGTCATTTTCTTTACGGCACTTCAATTAAACTGCACGTTAACACAGAATAAACTTCGTACTATAGTCTGTGAATAGAATCGATCGAAAAAATAAATAAGCGCTGATCGGATTTCAGATCTGATGGTATCAATCGATTTGTCTAGTCAATACCTTTCGAACGATATGCTGGATAATATGATTCGCCGCTGATTTATTGATTTTTTTTTATTTTTCCACGGGGGAGTCTGTGACCTTGCGATCACCGGGTTGTCATGACAACTTTGACGCACTACGCTCCGTTGTGACCTTGAGTCACGTGGTTGTCATGACAACGAGTTCACGTGACCTTGAGAACATCATGTGACTACAGCTCATGATGACCTTGAAAATGACCTAGAGATATGAAATACTACGCTCTGATTGGCTGACCTACTTTCGTTCCTAGGGGATTTCTCATGGTTGCTAAGGGAATTCCCAGTGACCTCATCAAATCTATATTAGGTGAGTTATATACGACGAAACTCCTGCTACTAATATCGCTGCTTCATGGTAAGTAGCACCACTCATCTCAAACGTTTTCCACAAAACATGTGTATATACTGTTGAATAGTATGTGAGATTTGTGCTTTACATCATAATTTTTTATTTTTCATTATTTGCATACTACTAGAAGTAGTATATTCTGGAAATCATGTATAAAGATTTGATAGTGCATGAAAGGCTCGCGGTCCCCAGAGTCACCTGTAAGTTCGGGTATCAAACCAAAACAACCCATTCGGGTCGCTAAGCACTCGATTGACACATCTGTCAACCAGGGCGAGGGAATTGTATCATAGCTCGAGCCGGGACTCCACCAACCAACATCACTTATGAATAATGCATCTGCTATACATGCACACAAAATATACTCTGGCCCTCTAGCTATCCCCCAAAGTACGATATCCGTCCGCGATCTAAAACGTTTGCCCGCCCATACTTTACTGGGTGTAAAATGCCGAGAGGACGACAGTCAACACGATAGGCGAAGGCCATTACAACCTGGACTGAACGCGAAATGGCAACTGCAACGACATCAGCACTGGACAGAAAGTAATGGCGTACGATCGTGGCGGCCACATCAGCGCTCATCGCGTCAACTGACTCAACGGACAAACATAGCGTATTGTATATCTTTGTTTCTCAGGTATTTTCACCCGTTAGAAAAGTTAATGACCAAAGACTCTAGATACTTATGATGACTCGATCTTCTGGTGGCATTCATTCTTTAACACAATGGAGAAGAACTCATTTGTTATTTTTCTTCTTACCAAGTTGCATATCTGTTTACCTGATCTTTCTTTGCTGGCTTCTCCTCACGAGCCGTTGACACCTGGCCATCATCATTGGGAAGCAGGGATGACGTGGAGGAGTTAAAGGACGAGTAGCACGGGTCTTCCGAATCGTTGTCGCTCTCTTTCCTTTTTCTTAACCTCTTCTCTGATCTTGTCTTTCTCCCGTTGGTCAGTGGAGTTTCGCTTTCGTCATCTGGAATAGTAATAATACACTACTTCCCATAGATTAGAAAGTAGATTTTCTTAGGATTGGTCTTAGTTGTTTCATAATGACGTGACCTAACGGATAAGACGTCTGTTTACTAAGTAGAAGATTGCAGATTCGAGACCCGAAATGGGTTAATTGGAGCTAATGCAGTTTGTACCCGCTCCAAATTTACCGCTGTTGATTCGAGTGCTTTGATTGGTCAATGAATGGCAGTAAATTTGAATTGAGCTAGGTAATTTTTCTGAAGTAAATACTAGATTAATTTTCACGTATTGTAATGTTTATTAAATTTTAAAAAATAAATATTAAAGTGGATTTCGACGTTTAATATGAGACTTTTATACACTTTAAGTTGATAATGCGAAATGTAAACGATATATGACAACATACATGTATACGGAAACACTTTATACAACAAAATTGCAACTACCTCAGAATATATTTGCATGATTGACACCAAATTTGAGATGAAATTGTTTTCTTGAGTTCGATAGGAATTTGTGATCTTTTCTTCTTTTAGCTGATAATTATAAATCTCTTGAAAATTGATGCGGTAATATTTTTATTTTAGATAATTAGTATATTTAAATGCGCCCTCGTTTATTATTTTATTACATCATAGTCACACTAATTTTCATAATTTAGCAGGCACAAATGTTTAAAATTTGAGATTGGTTTAGTTGAAACTTGGTACGAACAGACAGGCGAGAATTGAAGCATTCTTGCATCTCTATAAGAGGGTCTCTATGTCGGTCTGTCAGGATGAAGGGAAGTAGGGGACGAGGACGCATCATTCGACTTACCGGTCCTTGTTTTGGTTATTAAAGTCTGAAAAATCTTCGATTTTCAAATTTCAGTATATTTTCTGATCTTCTTATAGAACTCCTAACAAAAGCGCCACAAATCCATTTTTCCCATGAAACTAACATCAGTGCCTAAACATCGCATTAAAGTTTATCGAGAGCAGACATTAACCCATTCTACAAGTCTGTTGAACTGAATTAAAATAATAGACGACAAATGTTAGATAATTTATGCTCAGAATTCCTAGTACCTTCTTTGTTAACATTAAACAATTTAACGCCGTCGCTCGACGACTCCCTCTCGCTACCATAGAGACCAGATGTTGTCTGCTGAAAATACAGCATTTCATTTGGCATTTCAATTAGCATTTCATAGGATTCGCTTATGACTACTTTTTAGTCAATTTCGGTGTAACTAGGAAGTTACACATAAAGAAATCTACACTATTTTCATACAATTACATATGTACGTCATAAAGGCGTACTGTGTCCGTTAAAATGTTGGAAAACGTAATTAAAATTTAGTGAAATATGTATAACATCTCCATTTTAGCTATAGAGAATACTGTACTACCGAGAGTTCTACTGATATGACTGCAGAGCGGTGTTTCTGTTTCGATATATGGCCCATCAGCAATTCATAACTGGCCACCGACTGATGCACGCAGATCAGCATAATATATTTTCACGTATAAAAAATATGACGCCAGTAGAGTAAAAGCGAAACTACGCTCTGGACCACAAACCCACAGGTGATACTCTTTTAGTAGAGTTTGGTGTGATGCACATATTGCTAATGTTACATACTGGAGGTCCGGAAATGTAAAACGCTTCAGTAACGTTATTCGTTAATGACGCTTTATGGCTGTATTCAATCGTTAACTTTGCATTGGTGTTAAAGTCCTCTTTTATCAAATAGACAGCCTACAGTATATAAACCGTTTTGTTGACTTGCGAGGGACTACCACGTTATCTAAAGTCTAAAACTGATTTTAGGAACACTCAGTACATACCTTCACGTTTGGGTGTTGACTCTCTTCCAACTGGTGCCTCCTCTTTCGTCGAACCTTTGTTCTGGCCTTTCTTCTGGAGCTTGGCCTGAAAGTGATCCGAGCGCGACAGATGGTGCGGAGGTTTGGCACCGAAATTGTACCCGATATTCAGATTTTCTGTCGAAGAAGTTCTCTTTGGCGCGAATGACTCCGTTTTTGTCAGCTGTGGGCTCACTGCCATTGACTTTTCTTTGTTTTCCACCTTCTTCCTTGATGAATCCTTTACGGCACTCGACTGAGTTGCTTCTTCACGCTCTTCTTTCTTTGACTCAGTTGGTTTTTCTGCCGGTTCAGCTTTTCTTAAATCACCTGGGGCGTCTTCCGGTTCTGAGATGTTTTCGAATTCATCATCGGCATAATCGTATTCAACTGCTCCATCTTTTAGGCTGTTATTTTGCACTGGAGTATCTCCTTGTTCGGAATGTTTTGGGGGTTGATCAACTACTTCTTTCGTTGTTGGAGGGTGATCTTCTTGGTTCTCGTTTTCAGGATCTGCTTTGTTGGCTGCTGTTTCTTTGCATCGTTCTTGTTGTTCTGTTGTCAAATTCTCCTCCGCATCATTCAGCTTCGAAATATGTCTATCTCTTTCATCTGCGAAAAATTCGTCGTCGTCAATTTCTTTATCCACCTCGATTATGGTGCTACTTTTTTCTGCATTTCCAAGATTATTTACATCTCCATTTGAGTTATCTTCCATTTGTTCGTCTCCCAATTGTTCTTTTGAGCTCTGCTCTTTGCCAATTTCTGCTTTCGGTGAATCAATCGACGGATCAGTTTTGACTTCGTTACCATCAAATGCTGCTGGAATGGTGCTTTCATTGTCCCCTTTGCCAGTAGTATCACTGGATCCACTTTCCTCCAAGATTGCATCAGTTCCTTTAGGAGCGTCCTTCGCCTCCGTTTTACAACGAACATCTGCCACTTCGTTGTCTTCGTCTTTTGATGGCAAATCGTCATTCTGGGCTTGTTCTGAATCCATAGCTAACTCATCCAGATGTTCCACTTCAGTTCGACTTTCTCCGACAGAAGTTTCAGCTGCATCACTACATTCCACATTTTTAGTTTCTGCCGATACTGATTGGGGTACTTCTTCTTTGTCGTCATCCTTTTGTTCTTTTGAAATTTCATCGGTGGAAGGCAACAATAGTTTCTTGTCTTCTGATAGTTTCTCTTTCTGCTGGTCTTCCGCTGGAATTTCTCCATCACGGGCCCCACTGTCTGTCAAATTATTTTCATTATGTTCATCATTTTTGGTATTTTGAGGAGACCCATCTGGTTTTACCTCGCTAGCAATTTCACCAGTTAATTTATTTGGCTCTCCGACTTTATTGTCAATATCCTTTTCATCATTCCGCTGGTTTGAATCTTCTTCATTTGCAATTTCAGAAGAATTAATGTTTTTATCAGTCACGTCGTTTTCACTTTCTTCATTTTTTATACTAAACTGTTCTGATGAGGGTTTTTCCACTTGAGAAATTTCTTTGACTTCTTCCTTAGCTTCTTTTGAAGGAGATTCCTTATTCAAATTATCTCTAGCCGTAATTTCATCTTCCTGTTTGACCTGGTCTTGTTCACTAGCTGGTACATTATCATTGGTAGTCTCGTTGGAGATCTGGTTTATATCACTACCGTCCAGTGCTTTTTCGATCTCCTCTCCACCGCTGCCTTTGTCGGAAGGTGGAACAGTTTCCGGTGTTACACTTTCATTATTCTTTCCGTTACTTTCGCTGTTTTCCTCCAAGTCATTATCACCACCAACCTCTTGTACAGCCGCCTCATCTAAAATGAACAATTATGAATAGAAATCAGCGACATTATCGAGAAGTTTAATATCTCAAAGTTATCGGTCAACACAGTATTATAAATGCTTCTAGTAAATACGACTAGGGCAGTCTTCTACCTAACGGTATCCATCGTTAGCTGGAAGATCAGGTATCAGAGAAAACGAACGTTTTCGAACAGTTAAGCACTCAACTGACACGGCCAGAAATGATGGAAATTTTTATTCAAGTCGAGCAAGAACTCGAAACTGCTGCTACCTTTATACTATGACGAGCAACTGCTCTACCAATTGTATGACCTCGTTCTTATAAAATGATTGCATATCGAATAATTAAATCTCGTGAAAAAATGCATTTAGATCAATGGCTTTGACTTAAAGACTGGAAACATCCCCCATGGCTTAGAAAGTCGCCAGTGTCCGAAATTCTTGTGCTGTAATATGAATCAGATTAGCAATAGAAGATTAATTGAATGTGTTTTATACCGCATTTCGCAAGATCATCCGTGCTTTCGTCGTTTGATCCTGAAAAGGATTCAAAGGAAACACGAGCAATGAAATCTTTGAAAGAAAATGCGAGAAAACTGCAATTCTATAGATCACACAAACCTTCAAATTTGCCCTCGACAGTTTTGTTCTCTTCAGTAGCTTGACTGGCTTCCTCTAAAATTCGATATTGAATTGATGAGAAAGAAAGAAATCTTTAGCAAATTATTGACATATAGTTCATGATCAGTCAGGTGAAAATATGATGTGTAAAATGTACACAAAATACTTAAAAATGAAATCGTTTTATTCGAATTGTTAAGCCTCGATTCACTCTAAATTTATAAAACCATTTCCTTGTTGAAGTTTTCTTTTGATAAAAAATACCGATGAAAATGTTTTTACTTGTCAAAGTTGTAATAAACAGATTAAAATATTATAGATATTATTAAACTTGTAATGAGTGTGGATTTTCAATTAAAGCCAAATGAAGTTTATATACGTTACATGAAAAGGCCAAAATTAGTCATTACACGTATTACCTAGTCTTTAGCTATAGTCTTTAGAATGTCACCATTGCGCGTGGGCTGAAGAAAAGCAGTCAGACCTCAAAACAAAAAAGGGAGTATTAAAAGAAACACACTTAAACATGTCTACCGTATCACTTTCACAACTCGCTTTCTATCTCGCTTGTTTACTTTCTATCTTTCTTATTTGTTTTCTATCTTTATTGTTTGCTTTCTATCTCGCTTGTTTGCTTTCTATCTTTCTTGTTTGCTTTCTATCTTTCTTGTTTGCTTTCTATCTCGCTTGTTTGCTTTCTATCTCGCTTGTTTGCTTTCTATCTTTCTTATTTGCTTTCTATCTTTCTTGTTTGCTTTCTATCTCGCTTGTTTGCTTTCTATCTTTCTTGTTTGCTTTCTATCTCGCTTGTTTGCTTTCCATCTTTCTTGTTTGCTTTCTATCTCGCTTGTTTGCTTTCTATCTCGCTTGTTTGCTTTCTATCTCGCTTGTTTGCTTTCTATCTTTATTGTTTGCTTTCTATTTATCTATCTATCGTTCTATCTTGCTTTTAATAAATTTTCATACCATTCGCTTTTTCAGAATTGCTTTCTTTGCTTTCACAATTTTCTACTGTTTTTTCATTCGTATCAATTACAGCTTCTAAAAGGAATTAACAGGGAGAAATTCATGTTTTGTTATATATATGTATATTGTGTATTTTATTTCCATGCCATTCGCTTTTTTAGCATTGCCTTCTTTGCTTTCAATATTTTTAGTTGATTCGTCATTTGTAACAGGCTTAGCTTCTTGACATAATGAACATTTAATAGAAAATATAATCATATATTATCAAATGTAACTTTGGTTTACATACCATTTGTCTTTTCAGCACTGCCATCTTTGTTTTCAATATTTTCAGTTGTTTCGTCATTTGTACAAGGTTCAGCTTCTTGAAATAATTAACTTTTTATGAAAATATAATCATATATTATCAAATGTAACTTTGGTTTACATACCATTTGTCTTTTCAGCACTGCCATCATTGTTTTCAATATTTTCAGTTGTTTCATCATTTGTACAAGGTTCAGCTTCTTGAAATAATTAACATTTTATGAAAATATAATCATATATTATCAAATGTAACTTTAGTTTACATACCATTTGTCTTTTCAGCATTGCCATATTTGTTTTCAGAATTCTCAGTTGTTTTACGTAATGAATTATGGGTAATTTCTGAAAATAATTATCTGTGGAAAATGAAATCTTTATATAGATCGTATATTCGATTTTCGTACCATTGACTTTTTCATCACTGCTTTCTTCGTTTTCAGATTTTTTAGATGATTTTTCATTTACATAAGGTACAGTTTCTGAAAATAATTACCAAGAAAAAGTAGATTATTTAATGTAAGTAGGATATCAGATTTTCATACCTATTGAATACTCAGCATTGCTTTCTTTGTTTTCAGAATTTTCAAAGGATTTGTCATTTGTATCAGGTTCCGATTCTGAATTAAATTAACAGTTTATTGTAAATTAAATCATTTAATATATATCGTCTTTTCGATTTTCATACCATTGTCCTTTTCAACACTGACTTCTTTGTTTTCCGAATTTTCAGTTGATTCCTCATTTGTACGAGGTTCAGTTTCTGAAATAATTAACATTTTATGGTAAATAAAATAATTTTATGTAATGTAAAACGTAATTTGTTTTTTTATACTATTCGTCTTTTCGGCATTGCTGTCTTTGTCTTCAAAATTTTCAACTGATTCGTCGTTTGTACCTGGTTTCGTCTCTGTAATTAATTAACATTTTATGGTAAATTAAATAATAATGATAGTATTGAAAGTATTTTTTTCATACCATTCGTTTTTTCAACACTGTTGTCTTCGTTTACATAATTTTCAGTTGGTTTCTCATTTGTGTCAGGTTCCACTTCTAAAAATAATTACTATTTATTCCAAATGAAATCATATAATGTAGAAGGAAGGCATTTTTCTACCATTCGTATTTTCAGCACTGCCTTCTTTGTTTTCAAAATTTTCAGTTGTTTCGCCTAATGAATCAGTTGTAATTTCTGAAAATAATAACAGTAGTAAGTAGACCTATTTAATATGGATCGTATATATTTGATTTTCACACCATTAGCCTTTTCAACACTGTCTGTTTTACTTTCAGAATTTTCAGTTAAATCGTCATTTTTACCAGGTTCCGTTTCTAGAAATAATATGGATTTTATGGCAAATTAAATATAAGTATGTAGAAAACAATTTAGTTTTGTCATACCATTCGTCTTTTCAGCATTGTTTTCTTTGTTTTCAGAATTTTCAGGTGTTTCGCCTAATATATCAGGTACAATTTCTAAAAATAAAAAACAGTATCAACTGCCTATAAATCTATTTAACATGGATCGTATATTTGTTTTTAGTTGTCTGCCTTACTTTCAGAATTTTCAGTCAATTTGCCATTTGTGCCAGATTCCATTTCTGAAAATAACTAACATTCTTGGTAAATTGATTCATTCAATAAAGAAAAATGCTTTTCCTACCATTCGTCTCTTCAGCCTTGTCATCTTTGTTTACAGAATTTTTAGTTGATTCCTCATTTGTGTCAGGTTCAACTTCAAAAATAAATAAATAATATTTATTTTAAATAGAATCATATAATGTAGCAGTCAATTTTTTGTACCATTCAACTTTTCAGCATTATCTTCTTTTCTTTCAGAAGTTGCAGTTGTTTCGCCTAATGTATCAGGTGGAATTTCTGAAAATAATAACAGTAAAAATAAATATATTTAACATAGATCGTATATTAGATTTCATACCATTATCCTTTTCAGCCCTATATGCTTTGCTTTCAAAATTTTCAGTCAATTCGTCATTTGTACCGGATTTTGTTTCTGGAAATAATTAACATTTTATGGTACATTAAATAATATAATTTAGAAAATAAATTATTTTTTATACCATCCGTATTTTCAACACTATCTTCTTTGTTTACAGAAATTTTAGTTGATTTATCATTTGTACCAGGTTCGACTTCTGAAAATGAATTGTATATTATGGTACATTTATTCATGTAATACACTTCATTGCAAAAATGGAATTCTTGCTTGCTGGTCGGAAGTGTCTAGGCTGTCTAGGTATACAGTATGACGCATAGGTGACCCCGCCAAAGTACAGACACCTGCGAGACACCTGCGAGACACCTGTGCAATTGTCAGGCCATCCCTAAGTTCTACCTAATTGGATAGTTTAAATTTGAAGTGAGGCGATAAGATTGAATGTAGTCGGTAAACTTCTTCGGTGGCAAATTAGAATTCCATTTTTGCGCAATGCAGTGTACATATCATATATTCCATTTCTATACCGTTCGCTTTTTCAAAACTGTCTTCTTTGCGTTCAGGATTTTCAGTTGATTCATTGTTCGTACCAGGTTCGGCTTCTGAAAATATTAACATTTTTGGTAAGTAAATTCATCTACTACAGAAATAAATTTTGTTTTTAATACCATTTGTCTTTTCAGTTTCGCTTTCTTTGTTTTCCGAATTTTCAGTTGATTCATCATTTGTGTCAGGTTCAACTTCTAAAAGTAATTAATATTTTTGCAAAGGACATCATATAATGCAGCAAGCAAATTTTTGTACCATTCGCTTTTTCAGAATTGCATTCTTTGCTTTCAAGATTATCAGTTGATTCATCATTTGTACCAGGTTCAACTTCTGAAAATATTAATATTTTTGGTAAATGAATTCATCTAATACAGAAATAAATTTTGTTTTTAATACCATTTGTCTTTTCAGTATCGCTTTCTTTGTTCCCCGAATTTTCAATTGATTCATCATTTGTGTCAGGTTCAACTTCTAAAAGTAATTAATATTTTTGCAAATGGAATCATATAATGCAGCAATCAAATTTTTGTACCATTCGCTTTTTCAGAATTGCCTTCTTTGTTTTCAAGATTATCAGTTGATTCATCATTTGTACCAGGTTCAACTTCTGAAAATATTAACAGTTTTGGTAAATGAATTCATCTAATACAGAAATAAATTTTGTTTTTAATACCATTCGTCTTTTCAGTATCGCTTTCTTTGTTCTCCCAATTATCAGTTGATTCATCATTTGTACCAGGTTCAACTTTTGAAAATATTAACATTTTGTTAAATAATTTCATCTAATACAGAAATGAATTTTGATTTTAATACCATTTGTCTTTTCAGTATCGCTTTCTTTGTTCTCCGAATTTCCAGTTGATTCATCATTTGTGTCAGGTTCAACTTCTAAATTAATGTAACTAATATTTATTGCAAATAAAATAATATAATGAAGCTGTCAATTTTTGTACCTTTCATGTTTTCAGCACTGCCTTCTTTGTTTTCACATTTTTCCATTGTATCACTTAATGTATCAGGTGCAATTTCTGAAAATAATAACAGTAGTAAATAAACTATTTAACATTACATTTTCATCACTGTCTGTTTTTACCTTCTGAATTTTCAGTTAATTCGTCATTTGTACCAGGTTCGGCTTCTGAAAATGAATTGTATTTTATGGTACAGTTAATCCTGTAATGCATATCATATTATAATCCATTTCTATACCACTCGCTTTTTCAGAAACGTTTTCTTTGCTTTCAGGATTTTCAGTTGATTCATCGTTCGTACCAGGTTCAGCTTCTGAAAATATTAACCTTTTTTAAATTCATTCAGCCAATACATAAAGAACTTTTCGTTTTCATACCATTTGATTTTTCAGCATTGCCTTCTTTGTTGTCAGAAATTTCAGACGATTCGGTTGTAGTATCGGGTTCAGTTTCTAAAAAAATGTTCATTAATAATTGATATACAGTAAATATAAAAATATATTATTCAAACTTCATGGGAAGATCGTACTATTCATTATTTGGACATCGTTTGCTTTGTCTGGAGTATCCTTCAGTGTAGGGCTGTCGGTCGGTTCTTCTTTGGGGCTCTGATCTGCAGTTTCCTGTTCACCAGTGGATTCACTCTGCTTTGTTTGGTCGTTGTCAATATCGCCGGATTCTTGTACATCTTCAGAATGCTCATTGTCGACATCTTCGCTTAGATTACTGTTAATTGCTTCCCCGACTAAAATAAAGCAGTTCACAACATTTTTTTATTTACTCACCGTGTCATACTGAGCGCTCTTACAACTATTTATAAATGTGACCTTGAGAATGGCATTGGCATATGTTTTACCTGCATGGGTTTCTGCAAATTCGTTATGTTTGTTTTCTTCACCAGTGTCTTCACTGAATTTCTGATTTTCCTGTACTGCAATGAAACACAAATTACAGAAATAATTTTTTCTCTGTATTAACCAACGTTTCGACGGTAAACCGTCGTTATCAATACCGACAAAAGAAAATAATATAGGAGGAGGAACATTTTTGGTGATTCCAAATTACAATTTATTAGGGGTATCTGGTAAGATAAATCTATTCTATCTCAACCAAAATATCTAAAAAATATTGGTCCGAAATGTTGGTCTCATGAAGTCCAATTTATTTATTTTTACCACTAGGGTTGAAATAGTATAAATCAATTTTACAATAATAAGGAAACACGAACCATGCAACAAGCAATAAGCAGAAAAACGAAATAAATGAAATAACTGGGGGAAACGTAAAAACATGATATCTCTCAATTAATTAAAAACACATACAGTACTCGACAAAACATAACTTTAACAGTAAAAATTGAAATAGGGGGAGAAAATGTCTATATTTTACAGAGTCGAATTTGTTGGTAATGAGGAAAACATATATAATTGTTGTTGCCGTCAAACGTAAAGAAGTCTATAATAGAGTTCCATGGGCAAATATCACTAGGATTCTTCAACAGTTAAATATCAATCCAACTACAATGCATTACTTACTATTGTAGATTACTGCAGTTCTTATTTTTAAAAATATCTCTCTCAAGTGTGACACTCTGTCATCTCCGCCACAGATCACCAGCCCAGGACTTTCTCCCGGTGCGCCTCTGTCACGCATTCTGCTCAATATCTAACCAACCCCAAGGCTCAGGCAAAACGCTATTTGCCGACTATGTGCCATAATAGATCGATCAATGAACAATAGAAATGTAAGGCTACATATAGTATTCAATAGGAGATAGATTCCAATGCCAAAAGACTGTAATATCAACAGAATTCATTGCACCGTTGGGTTGCAGAAGCGGAAGATCGTTCCGAAGTGTGTGCCCTATTTCCTCACTCATAAGGCTAGTCGGTTCACAGTGACCATCGCTTTCAATGAAAAGGGTTGAATGAAGTGTCTCAGTTGTGTGGTGGCCCGTGATGAGACTTGGGCTTAGACCTTTCAGCGTGAACTCAAGCGTCAAAGCAGTGAGTGGCGCTCTGCAGAAGATCCAAGACAGACCAACAACCAAAGCTGTCTACTCCCGCGAGACCCTGAATGTGTGGACTTCTCCGTTCCACCAGGCATCACCATCATAGGCCAGCTCTATCGGGATGTCCAGGAAAGTCTTGTGAGGCCAGCCATCCACAAGAAAAACCCAGCCTCATTCAAGACAATGCAGCGCCGCACCGTCAGCACAAGGAGAGAGAATCACTGCACAGATGGGAAGTTGGAAATGCCTTCCTCACCCGGCCTACTCTCCCGATTTGTTTCCTTGTGAAATTTTCTTGTATCCTCAAATACAGCAGACACTTCGAGAGAGGCTTGACGAATTCCAGTGGACGCGTTGCCGCTAGCAGATATTGTTCCAGCTTCCGCACGGAACTCAGTGCTATTGAGGCAGCCCTCGACGACGTTGAGAAGCGGGCTAAGCTCGGCCACTGGGTGCGCATCTTTACCGGCAGTCAATCGGCCCGATACGCCCTAAGTGGCGGCCCACCAAACTCAAAGAACAATCTAACAGCACGAATATGGAGAAAGCTGACACCCTTGAATCACATATCCACTTTCAGTGGATACCAACAGCCCACTGTGGGCGCGAGGGTAACGAGGAGGCCGACAGGATGGCAGACAGAGCAACGCTAAGAGCCCCAGCAACTGGTGCCCATAGGCCTTGATGTGGTCAGAAAGCTTGCCCGCCGAGGGGCCACCAACCGGTGGAGGAACAAGGTGGACTTCAGGAGCGAGTACAGGAGAAGATGGAACTGTAGAGGCACCCTAAATAAAGGAGTGGAGACCAGCCTAACGCAAAGCGAGACTAACTATCCATCTTAACAATCATTAAGAAGTTCCTTCACTTCATCAAGAAGATAGATAGCCCGTTCTGTGACTACTGCCCCGATGTAGAGGAATCCACCGAGCATCTTCTCTTCTTCTGCCCTCAATATGACAGAGAGAGACGCTGAACTATCGGACGCCCACCATACGACGACGCCCTTTGATTAAACCCGAGAAGCATCCTGGAGTTCCTGGTGATGGTCGGCCGCAACCATGCGTCCCAGAACTGAACCCGCCAGAAAAGAGAGAGAACGATTTGATGATATCGATTACATCAACGCAGCGTATCGCCGATGTCTCAGTACCAAGTTCTTGAGGATGGAATCCACGATCTGATTCCCCATTTTGGAAAATGTTAAGCAAAAAACGGTGTCTATGTTGAATGAGTGATGTTTTCCTGTTCTTTTACCAATTTGCATGTTGATCGATGCACAAATAAACTTTGTATAAACAAATGCACACCACTTATGCTGCGGTATGTTTTTCGGTCAGTACCTACCGCAAAACGGTTTATAAATCCATCGATATACTTTCCAACACCTTCTGTATTTTCTATAATGAGCCAGTTTGACTTTTTCCCACTTTTGTACGTCGCAATATGTAAGAAGCAGATGTTGGAGTTGGACAATGTTTTTCGGTCAGTACCGCAAACTTGTTTGTTAATCATTGGGTATATTTTTCTGCACTTTTCGTCCAATAAGAGTAACACAATTGTCACTAGATCCTAAATCCTTTTCCACGAGCCACGTATCTTCTCCACGAGCCACGTATCTTCTCTACGAGCCATTTATCTTCTGCACGAGTCACGTATCTTCTCTACGAGCCATTTATCTTCTCTACGAGCCCAAGTATCTTCTCTATACGAGCCACGTATCTTCTCTACGAGCCACATTTCTTCTCTACGAGCCACTTATCTTCTCTACGAGCCACTTATCTTCTCTACGGGCCACTTATCCTCTCTACGAGCCACGTATCGTCACTACGAGCCACGTATCGTCACTACGAGCCACTTATCTTCTCTACGGGCCACTTATCTTCTATACAAGCCACGTATCTTCTCTACGAGTCACGTTTCTTCTCTACGATCCACGTTTCTTCTCTACGATCCACGTTTCTTCTCTACGAGCTACATATCTTCTCTACGAATCACGTTTCTTCTTCACAAGCCATGTATCTTCTCCAGAAGCCACATATCTTCTTTACGAGAAAACAGCAGGAACTGATTTACACCCTTCAAAGTGTCGGTACAACGAGATCCGTTACCTCCTGCTATATCCTCTGAGATCCCGGCTGAGCCCCCAATTGTTACGGCCGGATAACTCAAGAGAATTAACAGCTAGCTCTGTACTTAAACCAGTTTTACTTTATGGCAAATTTCACCACACTGCGGCACACTCTACCGAGCTCTTGTAAACACAGTTCTATTCACGGCAAAATCAATAAATCACTTAACTAAAATAGCACTCCAGCACAACACCCTCGTATTATTACAATTTGTAAAGCAACTTTTTCTAGTATTTCTTATTTCATTTGTATCTTAATTAATATAGGTCATTCACAATTGTTTTCCTATATTATATTAGAACATGTAGATATATTGTGAAGGTGTACTTACTATCTTCCGTTGGAATATCTTGTGAATTATTGCTTGTTTCCAAATTATCCGCTACATCCATAGATTTGTTTTCATCTGTTGTACATTCTTCTAGCCTTAACTCCTTTTCATCTATAGACTTTTCGTTCAAGTTTACAGGACTCTCTTCAGTTTTCTCATTTTCTGACAGCTTATGCTCATCCTTTTCTGCTAGTTTCTTTTCCTCTTCGGAACTTTCCGGATTTTCTCTCTGGCATTCTTTGTCCTCTTGAGCTTCTTCATTTTCAGATTTTTCCAGTTCTTCATTGCTTTTCAATACTTCTTCGTTATTTGTTGTTTTCTCTTTTTCTTCCTCCTCTTCCACTGCATTTTCTGTTTCATTCAAACTATTGTCCTTATCTTTCCGCTCCTTACAACTAGTAGAATTCTCTTCGATATTTCCATTCGCAGTTTCCAATCCGTCAGTAGTTTCGCATTGGTTAGACTCGTCGTTCCCAGCATCACCTTTGTCTTCAGAGTTCTGCTGAACAGAGTTCACTCCCTCTGAATGTTCGCCTTTTTCGACTGCATTTTCGCCAATAGTCACTAATGTCGCTTGCTTTGCTTCGTTTTCTGGTGGATCGCCGTTTAAAATGTTCTCATCTGTGTCAGCTTTCGCATCGGAGATATCAATTTCCGCCTCTGAATTAGCCGCCTTGTCATTTGTTACTTCTTCACCCGTTTCAGTACCACCGAAAACTTCTTCGGTTTTGCCTAAAATGTTACAAAATTGTTAAGAGACAAATTTCCTAACCTAGCTGAAAACTACAAAAATTAGGATCCGTGATGGGCCATCTTCGATATATTGACAATGCAGCCTTAATATCGAAATCGAGAACTGGCCTAAAGCTGGATTAACCATCAAATATATGGCATGCAAAAACATTGATTTATTAAATTAACGATAAATATTACTATTATATTTTTATAATGACAGTTTGCTACAAAGATGAGTCCTACCAGAGCACAAAAACGTATTGTTGCTCTGTCTTCTACAAAGATAACACAGAAAATGTTGCAAACGGGGGGGGGGGTAGTATATAGAGAGGCA
>JAUYWV010003456.1:0-17483 GCA_032274565.1 Nematoplana nigrocapitula
GTGGGGACAAGCTCCCACTTCCTATAAAGTGCTCCCAATGGCGCGCGTCTCAAACAGCCTCTGACAACTAAGTCCAACTCATGGCCTTCTCGTGTAGTTTAGCTACTAAGCCCGGCGGAACTGTTTCTACTGACAGGAGACGGGGTGAAGGCGGGTCACTGGCGCCTTAAAACCAGTTGTTTAATTAATTTTAGTTGGCATTAATCGATAGATTTTTCATGTGTAATAAGTTTTTTTCTTCAAAAAGGATAATCATTACTAACGATTATCACAATTTGAAATCTAATAGCTGCAAATTTGAAATTTAATAGTTGCAAAATTGCAAATTGCTGCTTTATATTGCTATCATATTATTGAAATGAAATCTACTGAAAACATCGACATTTTTATCAAGAAATTTGTGATGAACTATTACTCTGGAGTCAATATACAAAAATTACTGGTCAACGCGTTGGGAGAAAACTGTTTTTCAGCAAGAAGAGTACAACAACTAGACAAAGAATTGCGAGACGACAGGGACAACTGTTGAAAAGTGCATTGGATCAGGAAGACCTCGATCACTAAATGCGGAAGACAACTTCAGAGCCGTGAAAGTAACATCTTCCGCAACATAGAGTTCAACCGAGACAATGCTACTTTCGACAACATCTACAAAATGCATACAAATATTATCAAGAACTTTCTTTTGACATCTCCCAACGAATTTTTGCTCTCCTAGATTACTACAGAAACATCATTGAATCCAAGGGAAATTATACCTAAAGTTACCGTTTACTCGTTTAATATTGTTGTAATGCTGTAAACAATTGAAAATATGGATATTTCCAAAAAATATTTTTTTTCCGGACACCCTATACAACCTGATCCTCCGTAGTATTCTTGATAATATAGTGTGTATAATGCCTGACCCAGCTGCCGTTGTTAAACTGCATATGGAGTAAGATATATTTGTACCTTTTTACTGTGGTAGCCTCTCCGGTGTTCCTTGTTTCCGTACAGTTTCTTATTCAGCCTCCGTTTTATATTCCTGCTCTTCTTGGGCACCTTCACGTTGCTGACCATCGCGTATACTCCCGGCCCGTATAAAAGGCATTCGCCTTGCTGTGGTCTGCAACCTGTTAAATAATTATGATTCAGAATTCTAGTGTTGTTGTTGTCCATTTTCATGACCAGGTGAGATGATTTAATAAATCCTAAGCTTTAGCAACATTGTTACTGCTGTTACCCGTCGTGCGCCATTCATTGTCTTTTTTCGGCAATCACTATTTATTTGGACGTCTTTACGTTAAACTGCTTGCCAGTCTGTCAGATCTTAATTTTCCAATCTGTCAAGGTTCTCCATATCTCGGAAATTTCCTACTTCAAGAAGGCTACATTAACTGTAGTACGATCTTCAAACTAACATACCGGTGTGCCCCACGTAAAACATAATTACGGAACTGTTCTTCCTGCACATTCAAGCTAGCGTCCATTTCTATCTCTTTCCCAGTTGGTCAATACCACAGACTTCTATATTAATATAGAAGTCTGTGGTCAATACTTATGCTCTTGGCATCTCTCCAAATTCGCATTTTCCAAGTCCCACGTGATCCTTTTATGTTTAGTGCGTTCAACCTTTTCATTCAATTCGATAAGGATTGGGATGTGATCCGACATCAATTTGTTCTGGTAGCACCGCCTGCGCCTATAGCGTTCTCGTATTACGTACCGCACCTCTCGCTGCATATAGGCGTCAGAAACTCGTTGTGCCTCTGCTTTTTCTTCTTGTGTTGCAGCAGCCAATGTAAACCCATCATGCTGTTGTCCTCAATCCATTCCGATAGGACTACATCTCACTGGTCTACTTTTTTACCGCTCCTTATATGAGCATTCAGATCGCCCAGATTCATCCACTCTTTGCTGAAAATTGTAGATATCACATTTGTTTGAATAAAAATACAAAAATTTCACCGTTTTTGACACATTGTCGGCTACGCTGCGAACTACTGTATATAGTTGTTAGGTAGTTAGAAAACTACATCACGTGGATGACAAATTTGTTGGACTATAGTTTGTAATCCTGATTGTCATATATTACTAGCGGTTGATGAACTATTAGGAAATTTAATAATACTGCTAGAGATTGACAATTTTAATGTTGCTTCGTAATTCTTGAGGCTAAATATGTATTTTAAAATACAGTATGTAAAAATGATATGCTGACACAATGTAGGGTTGTTGGATGAAAAATGAATGCAGCAATTCAATTTTCCATATCACCAAAATGGCTCTGACGAACCTAGAAATTCTATAAATAATTTTAATGATATAATATAGTGATTTCGAAAAATGATTCCTAAAATGCCAGACAATTAAAAGCCTGAAAATGTTAATCTTATTTCAGGATTCACTATGCATCCGTCTCTCCGCCGGCTTCCTCATCAATATCAACATTGGCATTTGGGTCATGTTCAACATCTTCGTCATCATCGTCGTCGTCGTCGTCGCCATCATCATCATCATCATCCAGTACAATCTGGACACTGACAAGTCCCGATATAATTGCGTACACGGCAGTCACTGCAGCAGAACCGAGTAGGAAGAGGATAGTATTTCTGATCGGATGACTACCAGCCGACGAATCGTCATTGTCATTCGACGTAGTGTCGCCCTTTGCAAAGGAATGGGGTCCTGAAATGAAGATTAGCAATGGAGTCCCTCTTGTCAAATGGTCTTGTTGCTTGTCCCGGCCTACCGATATTGTTTTCCTCTCCCTATCCAGAATTTATTGTGCTTCTACTGTTCTTATATATGACCACCTATTTCATTTTCTCTTTATCACCAACTGCCACTTCATTCTTCGCCGGAATTCAGACATCCCATCACTCAAGCTTACGCATCAATGCCCACGGTCCTCTGCCACATAATTCTCACCCTCACTATTGCCAGCCTTTCCTGTTAGCGAGTCCCCAAGATCCTTCCCACCTCAGTGTCCATTGGTAGCTCTTTGGCCTAGATGCCACTCCAGTCTTGAACCCTCTCGCTTTCTTAACCCTCAAACAATGGGTTTTGTTAGGCGGAAATTCTGCTATGCTCCACCACAAAGTTCCCTATGGCAAGGATGCCAAATAACGTTGATACCGGAGGAATTTGACGGCACTTTTCTCTTCAATTTTTTCATCACCAATTTGGCGCGTCTCCACATATATAATATCATGCTCCTCACAGTCGATAATTTAGGGTCTCTACTTAAGGCTGGCAGCATCAATCTCAAGACACCCCACGTGTAGTGGCTAGATCGATGGACTTGTGCGCTAAGTACAACGCTTCCAAACAGAGTTGCTGACGTGTCTGATCTGATAACCTCTTTATTGATTGCCCATATACAGTATATATGATCTTTCTTTCTCGTGTCAGCAATCAAAGCGCGTTCTCTTCTTGTATACGCGGGGCAGAAGCTGCTGTAAGGTTCAAAGCTTTTGGAATAATGCAAGCTAGAGCATGTCTAAATGCTAACTGTGTAGAATCAACGTGCTACACATTATGGCGTGGTGCATTCACTGATTTTGAGAGGTGGAGCCACAAAGATCACATGAACAAATTCCCTATAAATACAATAAGAAAAGCCGCTAAAATTGATATACACAGCCCTCATCTTATCACTGACATTTCGCCTTTCCACAATATCCTAGAGCGCTCCTTAAAAAGTGGAATTGCCTCCATACAGAAAAATTCAACAATTTCCAACCCACCGCTGGGAGCTAATCCAACCAAAACAGGTTTCATGTTGAGAAGTCAGACGCCAAACACCACCTATAGTGGACCTGGAAGACGCACCACAGGCGAGACGCTAATTGTATTTCGATTTAAAAATGCGCGATGTTGTGTGCCTGCAACAGTTTTAGCTGTTACCCAACAGTGTTGTTACGCTTTTTGTACATGCTCTAGCTCGTATTATGCCAAAGGCTCTCTGAACCTTGAAGATTTGCAAATTAATCTTACATTACACATGTACAACAATGCCGCATTCGTATTACAGACGCCAAAACATGATTATTTGACATTCAATAACATTTTTGTTTGTTGAGTTTCTGCAAAATGAACTTTTCGGATTGATTTTTATGATACTAGCGACATACCCGCGCTTCGCTTCGGCCAATAAAGCGACAAAATAGTGTGTGGCTATAAGCGGCGCAGTTTGATAAGGGAATTGACAAATCGATAAGAAAGTCTGACCCCGAAAATTAACAGAGAAAGACGTGCATAAATGAATTGTCCGGACTTTCCGTTTTATCTATAGCATATTGATTTAGCATCGCATCAATATAGCTGTAGATTCGTGTAGCTAAGGCGCTGGCCAATCAGGGTTGAGTGGGTGTGTCGATCAATAACGTTATTCTACCGTAAAGCGAAGAGTGGTTTATTTAAGATAACATTATGATGCAATCATGTTTTTACGGCCTTCAAAGGCCAGCAATCAATACAAAACCTGGCCTATGTCCTCGGCACTGTAAATGCACAGCTACACACGAAATTCCATGCAATTTGGTCAAGCGGTCTTTGCGTGAAAACGTTCTCACAGATACATACACACACTTACATGTCGCTTATTTATATAGATTTACTTTTACTGTATAGCTATCAAACTTATTATACAAAGTTATCATGTCTCGAAATGAGAAAGCCGGAGTACACCTTCTGTGATTGAAAGATTTCTCAAAGCCTTTGAGATTTATATGTTTATGAATTATTTTTTATATTCCTATTAATTATTATTGTTATTAGCAATATTTTTACTATATTTTTTAATATTAATAAATTAAATTTGTTGAATAACAAATAATAATTCATAAACCTATGAATCTAATATTAAAATTTAATACTACTAAATACCATTATTATAGGTATTGTCTGTATTAATTAATAGTAACTAGCAGAGGATACCCGCGTTGCTGGACAATAGAATAGGGAACATGCCTAACCCTAACCCTGCCCTAGTACGGTCCCCCATTTTCGGGGGTGCCCTGCAACTTTTGTTTTATGAAATTTTCTGTGGCAGCTATAGGTTTCCTTCTGCCCGAAACGGCCATTTCACACCGTTTTTAGCCTCTTTGACCTCAACTCCGACCTCGCCCCCCCCCTATGTTACCCGCAGGGCTGAGGGGGTCACCCATGCAAAGTTTCGGGTCGCTGGCACAAACGGACAGGCCGCCCACCCGTAACAAACAAACTCTCCCCGAAACGGCCATTTCACACCGTTTATTGCCTCCTTGACCTCGACCCCGAGCCCTTGACATCGATCCCTACCTCGGAGGTCGACCTCTCCCCCCCTTATGTTACCCGCAGTGCTGACGGGGTCACACATGCAAAGTTTTGGGTTGCTAGCACTAACGGTCCGACCACCTTCTGCCAGAAACGGCCATTTCATACCGTTTTTAGCCTCCTTGACCTCGATCCTGACACTTTGACCTTGACCCCGACCTCTGAGGCCGACTTCAGCCCACCTATGTTACCCGCAGGGTTGAGGGGGTCACTCATACAAAATTTCGGGTCGCTGGCACTAACAGTGTGGCCGCTCACCCGGAACATACATACACACAGACAACTTGACAATACTGTATATACAGCAAGATTATTAAAACATAGTCGTATAGAGTATAATCTATAATTTGTTTCCTCAATAGTTTCCAATTTTATTAAAAATAAATTATTTATTTGAAATCAGATATATTTTAAGATGACTTTTATCTAATTTGCTAAAAGAATAAATGATTTGGCATCTATCCATCAGCTACAGTGCGCATCCAAATTGCACTCTTGTCACTTATATTAAAAGCAACAGCCTCTGTCTATAAAAGCCTGAACCTATGCGAGGTAAGCCAATCCAACACACCCAACAAATCCGACTAACTACTTCCTACCAAAATAAAGTCAACCGCCCACCCCTTTACCACCTTTTCGAACTGTGCTCCTAAATGCCCCATGCCCACTAACTCTAAGTCAAACAATCCATCCATTTCACCCAGAACCCTTCCTTTGACTGACACGAAGTTAAAGTGTCTTTAGATCTTTAGATCAACCTATCTGGGATCCCATTCCAGTACACGAGCATACTCACCAAGTTTACTTGACTGCGCCCAAGCCGGCGAGCCTATCCCAGAAAGCCGAACTAATCTAGTGTTAGTTCTTAAAAACAATAAATTATTATTTTTATAACTGAAACCTGGCTCAGTGAAAAATTATCTGATGCTACTCATTTATTTGGCTGTCAGTACAGTGTTATTAAGAAAGATCATAGGGATGGGTTTGGAGAGTTGCTGTTTTTATAAGTCTCACTAACAAGTTGTGTTGTAGGATCTTCCAGACATTATTTCTTCCATTGAATGTATTGCTTTAAATTTAATTTCTATCTCCTACTTGAAATACTCCTTCTTTTGGTTGTATAACCCTCCGATTAATGTTTTTAATGCATCTTTGGTTGAAAATTTGTGCAACTTATTCGATTTTTATTGTCAATCTAGTAGTTCACTGTCTTTCTTTGTTGGGGATTTCAATTTTACCTGATATCAACTGGTCTATCCCAATAAACAATGGCAACACATTCCATGGTATGTTTCTCCGAACGTGTCTCTGAAACAAACTGACTCAAATGGCAAATGAACAAACTCGGAGAAAAAAATGGTCTAGATCTTATTTTAACTGCTGTTGCAAAACTGTTTGTTGATACCAAAGTTTTCAACCTTTTTCAAAGTATTGTTATCATGCCTGCATTGAGTTCTCTATCACCTATCATTTCTTGGCAAACGTTGACTGCCCACGATTCATCGTACTGCCAACAACGTCGAGACACTGTACACCCACATCACAGATGTTCTTCACTTTTCCATTGAATCATTCATTCCCAAACGATATGTTAAACCTCCTGCGATTAATGTTCCACACAGTATTCGGAAACTACTGACAAAATAGAAAAAATGGTACCAGCTAGATAAAACCAAATATCACTTATACGGTTCACAGTTTGACCTGGCAGTGAAAAATTTTTTTCAGACAAAGAGAGCTAAATTACCGCAAGTAATAACATGCCCGTTTCTATAGCTATGTTAACTCTCGATCGAAAGTTAAAACTCCCGTGACTGGATGGGTCTCTGGTGTTGAGAAATCTACAGAAATTAACTCCTTTTTCTCAACTGCTTTTACTAATGGCAATAACTCGACTCTACACTTCCCACATCATGCACCTACCAACACCAGTTTAAATTTTGTAGAATTCTCTTATAACAAAGTATTACAAGTCCTTCAAAAACTCCCTTAAAATGTGGCCAGATCACAGGATAGTTATCCAGCACTATTCCTTAAATCTTGCGCACACGTAATTGTAGTTCCGCTCTGTTTTCTTTTAGAAAAATCTATGCTTACTGGTCAAATCCCAGAAATATGGAAAACTGCTAAAGTCTGTCCAATTCACAAGGAAGGCTCACAATCACTACCAAACAACTCTAGATCTATTTCATTAATTAGCATCATCTGCAAACCAGTAACCTGACCAAAACTAAAATTGGACATGATATTTTCCCCTTATTACCGGAGTTTTGTGCCAATTTCACATTTATACACGCTGCCATTTTTTAGTTATTCACGTTTTTAGGTGTGGCATATCATGGATGGATGGACAGACATTACGTAATTAATAATATAGATTTAAAATTTCATATTACAATAAATTGAATTAAAAAATTTCAATTTTCACATTATATGCATAACTGGTAAATTTGCAAACATCTATATATTTCATTTAATGCTAATATTATAATTAATTAATGGTTATATATATTTAGTTAATTATTTTATCTAATATAAAGTCTATGTATGTACCCAGATTTTATTTCTGGAGGGTAATATAAAATTTTATTATCTAAAAAAATTATCATTGCTTTATAATAATATTTAAAAAGTTATTTAAATTTTTAAAAATATAAATTTTATCAAATTATAAAATTTACAAATATTTTATTAATAGTAATGAAAAGGAAAAAGTACATTATAAAAAATTATAAATTTATAATCAAATATTTTATATTTCTATAGATTAATATTTTATTAAAGATAAAAGTTATATTATTTATTTCAATTTAATAATAATATATTTTCCAAAATGGTATCTTTGGCTTTGGCTTGATTCTAACTATAATTAATAGTTAATATTATTTTTTAATTATAACTTTTATTATTTTTGGTAAAGATTTTTTTATGTAAAATAGATTTTTTAGTGTTTGAATATATTTTAATAACTAATAATATTTATTAGCAATAATAATAATTAAAATTTTTGAAAAAATATTATATATACTATAATATTATTAGTAGTATATAATATCTAAAATAGATTGACCATTATGTTCTACTACTCAATTGATATTCCATAGAAATAAATCAATATTTATGTATAGAAATGATTTTAATATTTCTAGATTAGTTTATTGACTTGTAGTTGTACTTGTATTTGTACTATTACTAGACCAAGTTGTAAAACAAATACTGAAATATATTGTGATGCAAAATGTAATATTTACCTATGAGGCTATGATTATATGGCGATTTTTGGGTAGTTTCTCCATATTTATTCCAAACTGTATAAATAACCATATAAGAATGACCTTGAAGGGTTATCATTAGAGTTCCGTGGAAAGAAATGTTAGTATATGAAAATAAGAGTGTTGAAATACTATCTATGTTCGCTTAAGTTTACTTGTTAGCCGCCCTATATTTGATTTCAATTTTTTTTTCTAAGTTCTGTCAAATTATTTCTGGCTCCTAGTGACTGTATGAACAAAGTCCCTCCAAGCAATAATATAAACCTCTATTGGTTTAAATATACTAACAGTTCTTTTCACGTAACTCTAATGATATCCCTTCAAGGTCACTTTTATATGGTTGTTCATATGGTTTGTTATGAGTGGGGGGAAATTACTGAAAAAGCGCAGATTATATATATATTATATATATAATATTATATTATTGGGATAATGATTATAATGATTTAGTTTCCTATGTTGTTGCATGTAGAAATTTAAACTGGATAGAATAGAGTACATACAGTATTTTAAAAATTTCAATTTTCCAATGCCGGCAATGGCAATTAAGGCTTAAGCATGTGGATTTCGAACACTAGTCGAGTAGAAAAATTTTGTTGGAAATCAAATAAAAAATGTAATGACGTCTACTTAAAATGAATTGAAAAGCTGGGATCTCCAGAAGGTAGCATATGAAATGCATATTACTGTATTATAAAAAGTATTAATTACACATTACTGAGAAGTTACATTACGCGGGAAAGAATAAGAAATTAATAATAACCGCTACTCTTCAGGGTCAAAAATACTTTTTCAAACTACTTCCATAAAACACAAATGAGTGAGACTTTTAAAATTATATTTAAGAGTAGATAAATGACAAAGGTATAAAATAATTGTTTTTAAAAAGTTGGAATATAACGACGATGAACCAAAAAATAATCCAATAAGTAAACAAGACTGCATCGATTGTTAATAAGGGAGTATATTGAACAACGATGAACGAACAACTACAACAGACAAAACAGAGAAAACGGGTTACAGGAAACCTACATACACTGATCAACACAACAATATATAATAAATCAACATAATGTTGTTTAATAAGCATCGTTGGGCGAGACGGCACTGTTTGGAACCGTGATCCTGTCCTTCGTCAAACCCGCAGTGAAAATATTATACGTATATCGTCAAGGTCAGTCACCGCCCCAAACCAACAGAGACACATGTGTGGATACATTTAATGTATTATTTACTGATGACAGGATTAATCTCATTGTACGTTATACCAACTTCTTTGCCACACAAACAATTCCACAATTTAATTGTGGTATATGGTACATATGTCTACCTATGAAGTCTGTGGTTCCGGGTGAGCGGCCAGATCGTTGGTGCCAGCGACCCGAAAGTTTGCATGAGTAACCCCCTCAATACTGCGGGTAACATAGGGGGGGGGGTGAGTTTGGCCTCCGAGGTCGGGGCCAAGGTCAAAGGGTCAGGGTAGAGAGAGGTCAAGGAGGCTAAAAACAGTGTGAAATGGCCGTTTCGGGTAGAAGGCGACCGGTCTGTTGGTACCAGCGACCCAAAACTTTGCATGGTTGACCCCCTCAGCCGTGTGGGTAACATAGGGGGAAGAGGTCGACCGTCGAGGTCAAGGGGTCGAGATCGAGGTCAATGTGGCTAAAAACGGTGTGAAATGGCCGTTTCGGGAAGAAAAAGCATCGCACAAAAAATTCATCGAACAAAAGACTAGGGCAGGGTTATGGTTAGGGTTAGCCAGGTGCTCTATTCTATTGCCCAGCAACGCGGGTACCCACTGCCAGGGGCGTCGATCATGGGGGGGACAGGGGGGACATGTCCCCCCCACTTTTTCGAGTGGGGGGGACCCAGTATCGTTTGTCCCCCCCACTTTTTCTAACTACATGGGTTATTTTTATAGATATATTATTATTGTTGTTGTTGTTGTAGGATAGTGATTGGAGCGACCACAGGAGGAGGAGAAACGCGGCTGTCAAATCAATCTTCTATGCTGTTTGGAGTATGAGTCATACTCTGTATGAGGGAGCTGGTGTCAGCGAAAGCGATCGATAGGCTCTTTCCCTAGCGAGAAGCTGCCACAGCTACAGCTAGACTGAGTCATAGCGTCTCTCCTTCCTTCCTTCTTTCTGTTTGAGAGCCTGTTTTGTATTTAACTTAGCACAAGTGAAACACTTGGCAGACTGGCTTGCTACCGCCTACTAACGAGGTAAGGACAAAGAGAACCTTTTTATGACTGTCACAAGTTCTATGAGTTTGTACCCTGTCAGATTGATTTGTTGCATATTTAACCGAGCGCAGCGAGGCTGAGGAACAATATAAGGTTACGGGAATAATATTTTTATTGCACTGGCACCACCTACAGACAGAGTGGAAATTGCTATAGTGTACTATAGTTGTTATGTCATTTTATGAGCATGTGTATTAGTTTTTCGATATTGTTTTCACCGATTTCTAAGTACATGTTTCAAACAATCCATGTCAATAACAGACTATATGAAGTAATTGACGTTAGAGTTCACAAATTTGTATGAATTGTATGTATAGTTTATTTTATAATTTTATATTAATGTAATATTTTTCAAAATTGCAGGTCGTGTGCTGTCCGGTGTCCGTACGATATGCCTCCAAAACGAAAAAGTGGTCAGGCATCCATGCATGATTTCTTTAAGAAGGCTTGTCCCAGTGAGCCGACAATGCCTCCA
This sequence comes from Nematoplana nigrocapitula, assembly GCA_032274565.1. Classification (NCBI taxonomy): domain Eukaryota; kingdom Metazoa; phylum Platyhelminthes; order Proseriata; family Nematoplanidae; genus Nematoplana; species Nematoplana nigrocapitula. Next base: position 11,294 of record JAUYWV010003456.1, read on the forward strand.
CCTCCCGAATCTGTATCTCCACCTCCGGTTGTTCCGTCATCTCGAGAACCTATGTCTCCACCTGCGGAATCGGCCTCTGTCACCACTCCTCTTCCCTCCGTACCCTTCCAACCAGACAACAAATGCATCAGGACCCAGGTTCTTGCTAACAAGACCCTCAAGTTTCAGCAAACCTGGTTTAAGGATTTTCCTTGGCTGCACTACGATGTTGAACTTGGCGGAGTGTTATGCTTTACATGCAGTACTGCAAATCGACAGAAACTTGACCAATTAGCCCGGTGCTCTGAAGAAACTTTCACCACGAAAGGTTTCTCAAATTGGAAGAAAGCTGGGGAAAAGTTCAGCGCCCATGAGAAATCGAAGGCACATAGACTCTGTACCGAAAATTTGAAAGTCAAGAAAGATAAACCAGTCGTCGCCCAACTGAACACGAAGGCTTTGGAAGAACAGCAAAGTTCTCGAAAGGCATTATACAAAATCGTCTCCTCTCTGAAATATTTGGCACGTCAAGGTCTGGCCATCCGTGGGAAAAGTTTGCATGAAGGAAACTTTAAGCAACTCCTGATACTCCGTACAGAGGATGATGCTGATTTGAAGACATGGATGGACAGGAAAACCAACTATACCAGTGTGGAGATACAGAACGAAATTCTCCAAACAATGAGCCACATGATTCTGCGTGATATTTGCAAGAAGGTGAATGAGGATGCGCAGATTTTTGGAGTGGTAGTGGATGGGACTCAAGACTTGCAAGGCAAGGAGCAGGAAAGCATCTGCATCAGGCATGTGGCACATGACATGACGGTACATGAGGAATTTGTTGGTTTATACCACATCGACACTACAACGGGACAAGGCATTGCTACTATGTTGAAAGACGTGTTTTTGAGATTGCAGTTGCCTATTGAAAATCTCCGCGCTCAGACATACGATGGAGCCAGCAATATGTCTGGGACTTACAAAGGCTGCCAGGCAGAAATCAAGAAAATACAGCCGCTGGCAGGGTATGTCCACTGTGGAGCCCATGTCACACACCTTGTCAGCTCTAAAGCAGTTCAATGCGCACCTGTCATTCGCGATGCACTGGACTGCGTACAGGAATTGGGAAATCTTTATGGCACCTCTGGAAAATTCAAGACCATTTATCTTTCCACTAGAGCTGAAGATCAGCAGGCCGAAAGCCCTGGAAGCCTGAAGCCTATATGCCCAACACGCTGGTTAACACGCACACCAGCAGTGGAGGCAGTTTTGAAGAACTACAGACATGTGCTAGATACCCTTGATGAAGCGGTCATCAATTTTGGAACATCCACTGCATCACGAGCTAATGGCCTCCGTCGCATCTTGAGCACAGGTAGCACTGTGCTGGGTTTGTTGTCTGCACTGCCGATCTTGCAGTGTCTCGAAAGATTAAACCGAGCACTTCAGGGGCGAAATGTGACTGTGGCTGGTATGATGGACGCTGCAAACATGTGTGAGAAGGAACTAGATGGTTTGCGGCAATCGGAAAAATTCAGCCAGATATTTTTGGAGGCAACCAGACAGACTGAAGAGTTACAACTAACAGAGATTTCGATGCCTCGCCTGCACAGAACACCCCGAAGACTGGCTCATGGCAGTGCTCGTGAACATCAGCCGGGGTGCTCAGAAGAATATTACAGAGCACAGTACTTCAGTGCTGTAGACAATGCTGCCTTACTGATCCGGGAATACTTCCGTTCGGCCGATCTTCTGGATTATCAGGATTTGGCGAGCATTTTGCTCAATGGAACATTCCGAGAAGACCTGGTGAACCGGTATCCAGAACTCGACAAACAACTACGAGATGAAGTAGCCTTTTTCCGGACACAGTATAGCGGAAGATGTCTGGAGGACTATAGGTCAGCCTTTAAGGAAATGGTGCCCGAGGTTCGTCGGATGTTCCCACGGGTGGAAGTGCTACTCCGGTTACTCCTAACTTCGCCAGCCAGTGCCTGCGAGGCAGAGCGTTCGTTCAGCGCACTCCGCCGTGTCAAGACATGGCTCCGAAGTACGATGCGGCAGGACCGGCTAAATCACTTAATGCTGTGTCATGTGCATCAGGAACGCTTGGACGCATTAAGTATGGAAGAAGTAATCAAAGAGTTCATCAGCCGCAGCCCTGACACCAGAGCCAAAGTGTTTGGACACTGATGTTTGTTAATAGTGTGCTATTGACATCGCTATAACTTAGTTGTAACATTTGTTCATTTACTAATTTTGTATGAAAATAAACTTTTATTCTTTAATATAATTCAAGTTGTTTAACAATTTAATTTAGGTTATTGTAAATGATTATTCGTGGACAGTCAGAGACTTTAGCAATTTTTGGATGTCCCACCCACTTTTTGAAATGAATCGACGCCCCTGGAGTGGGCTGGCGGGTAGCTGGCGAGTGAGTTGTATGCGTCATCGGGAGTCTACCGACGGCGTGTATTTTCCACTCTGTGACCTATATATCCACCGAGTCTGGGCTTGTCAGAAAGAGGCTCTGCATACGTATCCAGAGTGGAGTATAAACAGGCCTTAAGTGTTATATTGTTATTTAATATGCTCAGTATTGTTCTAATGAATTCATCGGGATGAATAGGGTATATTTGATTTATTTTGGACTTTGGGGCGGACATATGCCTCTTAGCAAAAAAATAATTGCTCAGTAGTATTTTTTGCATGCGAAGCTGCAATGGGTTTCTATAGTTTTTAAAATTAATAAACATGTCCTGGTTTTTCAATTTTACTATTTTTCCTGGACATTTTTTATTTATATTTCAAATATATTATGTCTATAACATGTATAATATAATTTTTATTTTAGGCAGCTGATATAGGGTCAATCGTCACAACTCCTTCAAAATTTGGTCCCCAGATCATTTTTAATGACGAACTATATGGAGTTCGGGGGCGCTCTGGTCAAATTGTACCCCTATCAGATTTGATTGATGCCTCTTACTTACCAGTAGTGCTGCTGGAAACCTAATATTTGCTGGATTTATCCTACCCAAGCTGTTTTGGACAATTTTTGGGATTTTTGCACGAGTTTTTATTAAAGGAAACTTTCCCATTCAAATCAAAGAAAACCATTTCTCTATTTAAAAAAATACAACTGAACATATATTGTCTACATTGATTAATTGTGAAATTATCAATTTATAATAATACATTATGATATTTTATTAAATTACTTGTAACATTTGCATTATAGTGTGCAAAAAGTGTGCCCATAATATGCTTCTAGAATCTATTCAGGAACAGTTTCCTGAAAACCATCAAAGCATCAGGCCTTTGTGTCCAACGAGATGGACTGTTCGCTCGGGGGCATCTAAAGCAATCGTTGATAATTATGTTCCTCTTTTAGAGACATTTGATATTGTCAGAAAAGGACATGATGAATATGCCACAAAGGCAGCTGGTCTAGCAGCGTTAATGGAAAAATTCAACACTTTCTTTGGATTCCATCTGGCTATGACAATATTTACGCCCTCTGAACAAGTATCAAGAAACTTACAGGGCAAAAATATATCTGTGGAGGATGCATTTCAACTGTCCAATAATCTAAAAACGCATCTGACTCACATGAGAGACGACGATTATTTTGATCGATTTTATGATAAAGTAGTTAGTGATGCTAATGAAAAAACCGAACCACCAGTCTTACCACGCAAGCGACGCGCCCCAGCTCGCTTTGAGGTAGGCGCTAATGATACCCACCATCATCACAATGATGTAAAATCACACTATCGACAGCAATATTTTGAGCTATTAGATTTATTGATTGAAGAAATCAGTAGACGATTCGACCAAGCCAACTATCATATTGTGCGTGACATTGAGCGTTTTTTGATCGAAGCTGCCAATGGTCAGGTAACAGAGCCCCTTAGCGATGATGTAAAGAGTTTGTACAAAGATGACATTAACATGGAAAAGATACACATGGAAGCGCAATTGCTCCGCAGTATATTCAAAAGTAGCGAAGTGAAGAAAACAACAAAAGTTTCCACAATATGTGATGTGATGAACGAACAAACTGTAAGCAAATTGCTGCTCTCCGAAATACACAAAGCTGTTATGTATTTATTTAACCATTCCTGTAATGACATCAACTTCGGAGCGCACATTTTCAACTCTTTGTAGATTGAAAACGTATCTTCGCTCAACGATGACACAGGAACGTTTAAACCATTTAGTACTGCTGCATATTTTCAAAGACAAAACTGAAAATCTGAATCTGCAATTGATTGCAACAGATTTTATAAACAGAAACGAGCGCAGAAAACAATTGTTCGGTTTATTTTGAAAACATTATATTTCTGTACATATTATTACCATCAAAATTACCATTACATGTGCGATCGATTTGTATTCATGACACTACTATATTTTGGGGTTATTTATTCCGTATTATTGTAATTGTGTTAGTAACTTCGCAGTATATGTTATACCTATAATTGATAACTTATACTGAGTATGTACCTATGATTGCAGCGTGTCTATAACATATATTTAATTATCTGTATAGCAATCATTTTGTTTTTATCAATTGTTTTATTAATTAACATTTTTGTATCAGTACGTTTTCTAAATCAAAAGTTGATTAATAAATATTATAGCTACAATGATGAATTTATTGCATAACATAAATACAACACTATGTCCTACAGTGTGCCTTTTTACTAAAACCCTATGGTGCCCTTTTGGGAATGGCCCACCCAGAAATTAAAATGTTCCGACGTACCTGCATTGCAGACATGCTGCCATGTAGCTGGTCTTTAAGTCTGAGGTCCTCAAACCGCAAAGTTGGAATTGCAAACAATAAGCGCAGCATTTTGGTAACATGCCTACGTCTGGCAACTGGCTGAGGCAAGCACAACTGAGGGAGATCATTTGTCTCAGATCTCTCATCAGTTGAATAATCAGTGTAAAGTTTGTACACCTTATTTGATATATTTATTAGTATACCCTATTATGGTTTCAGTAGTCAACTGTTTCTCGAACCAGTTTAAACCAGTTTATTTATTTATTTATTTGTAAACTTGTTGTCTTTTAAATTAAGCCTAGGTGGCAAAAAATTTATTATTATTATTATTATTTGTAATTGGAAATAATAGCCTGGAAATAGACATGATCCAAAGCTAAGTGGTAGTCATTTGTGGAAGAGAAAGGCATAGAAAGAACCAAGTAGTCAGATATTGAGGAATGGGTTGGATTTGGATATACTCTTCAACAAATATCACAAGTTCAATAGATATACTTTGAAGGCTAGTGTCAGATTGTCGGTTCATGAAGGCCACAGCAGCTTGTATAAGAGACAACTGACTTAGAGAGATTTTGGTCAAATCAAGGCAAAACTCCCAAATTTATTATTTCAGACATAGTAGTTTTAATGACAATATCTATACAATACTAATTTTAGTATAAGTGTTACCGACGGATAGCAAATTTGGACTGTTTGTAAACTATCTGGATGGATAGAAAATAACATAATCTAGAAAACATGTCAACTTATTCCACTATTATTATAATATTTTCTATTATGTTTTATGTTTAAGAATATATCTGCATATCATCTATATCAATTTCTTCTAAGTTCCGCATAATATCTTTTCCTAATTTATATCTATCTGGACAATTAGCAAATAGAAGTGTGCCAATGAATAGAAAATAATGAAAGACTTGTGGCCCACTGCTCTGCTGCTACACATCCAAGTGTTATTATGAATAAAGCACAATGCGTTCAAGTTGAGCATCAGTTGCTGTGCAGTATGTGTTCAGCGTATATTCAATCTGAGGCTCCGGCATGTCTGCTAGTGCAGGGCCATAGTCATGCTTGAGTTCATTTTGAAATAAATTCTTAAATCTTATATGGTAAAAAAGTATTTTTACATTAAATGCATGGCCATTCAAATTTTCTAAATGTGTGTAAAGTAAATAAACTGATTCATAAATACATTGATTTTCTATCCGTACGGATGGTTAACAAACCATCCAAATTTGCTATCCATTGGTATTTGGGTCAAAACATCACTAGTCCAAAATGTTACCAAACAGGGTGGCCAAACTATTTCCAAATAAAATTCAAGTATATTTTTCCCAAAATATGTGAAAATTCAAGTATATTTGAAATGCTAAATACAAAAATTCAAGTATATTTGAAATGCTAAATACTACATATTTT